>JAKCPB010001941.1:0-135394 GCA_021442155.1 Cymbidium sinense | reverse complement strand
TATATATTAATATAAATCATAAAAATATTGATTTAATAAATCGATGATGAAATTTGTTAAATTTGAAGTGGAATTAGTTGTAGTACCAAAGGTGCTACACCACTAGTCTAAAAGTAAGATTTTATGTTCAAAATAAATATTATATGTTGTAACATAGTATAAATTCATATATCATAATATATTGTTATACATTTTAAATTCTTTTAGTATTTTACAATCATGTAGTTGAGCCTAAACTAGCATTATTTATAAAAATGTTGATTTAGACTTTAAAATGGTGGAATTTGGCCAAATTCATAATAGGTAGAGCATGGCATCATAATATATTATTTCAATTTAAAATATGCAAGTGATACGACTAAAATATATAGTTTTTTATTATTTATTCAAATTTTATAATTTTTTATCTTAAGCAATCCTTTGTCATGTGATATGCAATATAATATAATGTAATATGTTAAAGTGTATTATAATATAGGATGTCATAACATAGTGTAGCATCATGCATTATAGCATACTATTGTGTATTACTACATGCTGTTTAGCATATTTTAGTTTGTTATAGTATGATGTAGTAGAGTTTGTACTAGTATAATTCATAAAAATATTGATTATAGCTGAGATTATGGGATTTGGCCAAAATTAAGGTAAGCTTTAGGGAACATCATTGGGGTTGCTATGGTGTGTCATTTAATCAAAAGAATGGAAATCGCATTCAAAATAAATGTTCATTTTTCAACCAAATTTTAAATTTTTTGTTTTAAAGTGATTATTTTAAGGTGTAATGTAAGATAATATATTATATGAAAGCATATTAAAATATAATGTACATAACAATATAAGATCACATTTATATGAATGTGGCGGTGTGTTACTAAATGTTAATGTACATTTTAGTATATTTTACTTTTGTTATAATACATTGGTTTAAAACTCATAAAAAATATTTATTTGAAGGTTAAGATGGAAGAATTTGGCCAAATTCATCGCACACACCAAGAAGCAACACCAAAATGTTAATTTTGAGAAAATTTTGTTATTTATTCCTTTTAAGTGATTTTAATGAGGAGTAAGAAAAATATATTATATTATAGAAAATTATAATATAAAATTATATATTATAATATAATATAGTGTTAATTCACACTATAATATGTTTAGCATGATATTGTATAGTTAGTTGACAACCATCACAAATCATAAAATGTTTATTACAATGTTAAGATGATGTAATTTGAATGAATACAATGTTATTTTGGTTGAAGTATTAAAGGTGTGCATAGAAAAAATAAGATTTGATTCCATGAAGGACATGGAGGGAGATCCGCTGGGGATCAAACATGACATGTGAGGGTCTATGTCGAGGGAATAGAAGAAGAAAATTTGTTGGGATAAGGTTTGAATTGATTTGATTATATGATTTATGGAAAGAAGATCCAAGGATAAGAATCTATAATCCACCGTGATTAAGATCAAATTGACTTTAATTTGTTTTTATTTTAATTGATGTGGATACGCCATATATGGGCTCGAGTCCGAGGGATCGGGTATATGAACCTTCCACTAGGGAAGCAAGTTTAGGCTATCTACTAAGGATTGGGATTTGAGTTTGATTTCATGGATTTGTTTGAGGATGTATCTAAGGGATATGAGTTTGGATTTCTTTGATTTAGACTCTACCAGAGGAGTTGGTTTAATTTGGCTCCACTAGGGAGGTTGGTTTTGAATTTGATTCATTTGTTTGACCTATTTATTTATGATTTGGGGTTCCACTAGGAAGAAGGGTGTGATTTAACTCCACTGAGGTAAATTAGATTAGGTTTAATTTAATTTGAGTTAATGTATGGACCATGTTGGTGTGTGATGGACCCACTAAGAAGGGGCTATATCATCCTTAACCTACCTTAGGTTTATAAATCCAAAGGGATACCTAATTACCTGGGGTAGCCGGTGATTGATGGCAACAATGAATTGTAGCAATTGGCTAACTGAATACCGGGGACTTGTCAACTGTAACTCAAGAATTTTATCTTAATTTCATGTGATTTGATATGTTTGTTTGGTTTAGTTTGATTTTGAATTGAGGGCATATCCGGGGATGTGAGCTCCAAATTTGATAGATTTAATTTATGGACCATGTTGGTGGGACCTACTAAGAAGGGGCTATTGGACTTGTCCTATCTGATTTACAAATCCAAAGGAATAGTCTATGTAGAAGCTAAAGGGGTTTTGGTGCAACGATGTGTTAGGAAAAAGGCATATCGACTTATATCATCTAAAGTAGGAACAAGCCGAGGTGATTGGTAGCACCACAACAACCCAACTTGACTTACCAATGAATGTCATTGGGACTTATATCAACTCAAGAGAGTAATTCGTAGGGAGTTTCCGACACTACCCTAAAGATAGGATACTGCGGGAAAAGGTACCACTATCCTCCTAATCCACCAAGTGAATATATATTTTATTTTATATTTGTGGACCTTGGTGTATGAGTGACCACAATGAGAAGGGGCTATGTCGCCTTAACCTATCTCAAATTTTTAGATCAAAGGAGAATCACATCCACGGAAAGATTCTCCAACCACAAGGGTGGTTACTAAGAAAAGAGAACTGTCCAATCCCATAGTAACTCGGGTAGTGTCAAAATGGGGTCGAAAAGGATGATCCAAACATATAAGTGAGGGCATTATCCCACAGAAAAGAAAACCTATATGTACTGGCCAACTCAAGTAAAAGCAGCAAACTTACATTTTCCATGAGTGTATCCTAAAAGAACCAACCAACCTAAGTATCCTCCATGAGTGGTGTATCCAACACCATGAGTAGTGTATCTATCAGCATAGTGAGAACCAACCAACCTAAGGCCTGTCGGTGTAATGATCAATCTAAAAAAAGAAAGCATGTAGTTTACAACTTTCCAAGAGGAACACATCGGATACCATTGGTCAGGATATGCTATCCGACCTAGAGACTACTGCGGGAGCCAGGAAGACTGAGACCCATAAGTAGATAAGATCCTCCTTAGTATGCCTTCTCTATGGAAAAAGGCCTTCCCAAGTGAGTTAAAACTTGCCCCGAGTGTCTTCTTTAGTTTATGGATGAGAGTTTTATTGAAGGCTTCTGCTAAGCCATTTTCCTGAGGGTAGTTAATGGTAGAATATCTCTAATCTATGCTCTTTCTCTGAGCAAAGTTGATCTGGTGCTTTGAATGCTACCATTATCGATATAATTCATCGAGGCACCTATATAAGATATGGTTCCTTAAAAACTAGCACATGTGAGTTGTGACCTCCAAGAAAAATTGTAAAAATGTAGAAGAAGATGAACATGACCCTTGGAAGAAGGAGGATCAATCGACTATGTTGGTACCCCAACACTGAAATGGCCAGCCAATGTAGGATGTAGAATATTGGGTGGTTGGTGGACCACACCGTATTTTACTTTGGTGCCTACCGTATCCATGCAATCTTTGATTATCGACAACCAGTAGTATCCTAGTCTCTTGATTATGGCTTTTATCTTTGGACTGGATTGATAGGCTCCACATAATCCTAAGTGTACCTCAATCACATCTTATGGGCTTCGTGTCTAAATAACCACATATGATAAATACTAGTACAAGAAACCATCCAGAGCATAGGAAAGTGCTCTGCTTCATGGGCTTGAGACTTCTCTTGAGGTAGTTTGCCTTTATTTATTTAATCCATGGTTGCCTCCATTCTAACTCCTCATCCTACTTGGCAATGGCAACTTCCCTTCAAAGAGTACTTTTGATGAGTTTAATATCAATAAAAGATAAGACTTGTCTATTTTGGACCTTTAATATGGACTCATCCTCCAAACATCCCAACTCTTGGCTAAAGCATGCTATGTTCTCTCTCATAGAATCTTATAAATGGTAAAACCAACCCATAGTGTACTTGTGGTAATGATGGAGCTTGAACTTTATAACCTTGTAGGACCAAGCGATTTGGTTGATAACTAGCTGAAATCCTCGAAGATGTTGATGTTTTAGATGCTTAGTGTAACTGTTAACTCTAGACCAGCAATCAAAGCCTTATTTTTAGCTTCTTTCTTGGTGAAAGGATTAGACAGATGATATGAGAATCTCATTACATTGCAGTCTAGAGTTAAGAGAACTATTCCTACCCCTCGCTTTCCGAATAGTAGATATGGTTCTTCTCCTGAGAGGAAGTCGCACCATCAAAGTACATCTCCCAATGGTGAATGCTAGTATCCCCTAAGTTCATGATTTATTCATTAGGGATATCATCAAAGTGGAGAGTCAAGAAGTGGTGAGCTAAGAAATCCGCTTGTTCTTTCATCGGAGGAGAAGGCAATGTCAAACTACAAGAGGATCATGGACAATCATGCCAACAGTCTGGATAGTGTGTAGCTTTTGGGATGTAAAGATTAAAGCTATGAAATGCTTCATAATGGGTGGATAATTAGCCAAGTGATAGACAATGACCGAGGTAGTATAGTGCATTTTCCTTCCTTCATCAGCTTGGGGCCCACAAAGCACCAAGAAGTCATCTAACACAGTAGGTAAAGTATGAGCTTTCCCATAACTAGAACATGTGGCATCATTAGGTAATTTGTCTCATGGAATGCTCACACTTATCATCCCACTTGAACTTGGCATCCTTTCTAAGTGCGAGAATGGTTAACATCTTCTTGATAGGTTGGATATAAAGTGTCTTAGATACGCCAACCACCCTTGGAATGATCTAAGTTGAGTTAAACTTTTAGGGAGTGGCATTTCTAATATTTCCTTGATTTTCTCAAGATTGATTTTTATTCCCTGGTGTCGAACAACAAACCCAAGGAATTTCAAGCTACCCAATGCACACTTGGGGTTCATTTTAAGGTTAAATTATCTTAACTATTTGAAAACTACTCTCAAGTCAAACATATAGTCTTCCTTTTCTATAGTTTTGACCATGAGATCATCGATATAGCACTTGATGATGAATGAGTTCATCGATTTGAGTAATAGGCATAAGCACCAGATATTTAAGGTCGAAAGGCATGACCTTATAGTAATAGATTCGATCGGTTCTAAAAGAAATGTTTCTTTCATCTTCAGGGGCCATCTTTATTTGGTTATATCCAGATGAGCCATCCATGAAAGAGAAGACTACATGAGATGAGGCAATGTCCACTATCAGCTCCAAGATTGGTAGTGAAAATTCATCTTTTGGACATGCCTTATTTAAATCCCTAAAATCGACACATATGTGAATTTGACCATTCCTTTTCTTAACTGGGACAACACTGGCTAACCAAGTAGTGTATTTTTCTTCCTGGATGAAGCTAGCATCGATCAATTTTTTGACTTCATAAATGACTTATTATTCTATGTCTAATTTCATCATCTTTTGGAGTTAGCAAGGTAGTTCATTGTTAGTTTATGTACCGCACGCCAGCCATCAAAGCATCTCTTCATAACTCCATGTAAAGCAATTCTTAAACTCAATCAATAGCCTAACTAAGTCATTAGTTTCAATTTCATTCAACAAAGAACGTGTATCGCATGGATCTTCGCCGTTGATTTTCTTGAGCTCATCGGTTGATCTCTTCTTCAAACACTAGTGGTGCTTTTTGACTCAAAATCATTTGGATCATCTAAAGTTTCTAAGCACAACTCTTATATGAGTTAATATGATTTGAAAAGAACATATCAGATTCCAAATGATTTGGGATGACTAAGCAGTAATCATCATCATCAACTAGACCCACTATACCGAATCCTAGTCCCGACCTTGATTGAGAGCTTTTGCATTTGTTCATCCATATTCTTTCAAAGTAGTCAGACATGTGCTTTGGCCAAGTATATGGGATTAACCCTTTCTTTGCTAAATTATGAACACAAGCCAAGTACATATCAAAAGATAATTCTATTAAATCATTATATGAATCATCCTCAAGTTCTACATCAACTTCTTGACTGAGGATGATGCTCTAAAAGAACCTCGAAGTCTTCACACCTATGGTGACTTAAGGGCTTCCTTAACTAAAAAGCCTCAACTTTTGAGAGAGTGGGTAGAGCTAAGGTTCCCAACCGATGCCTAATTATTTCACATATAGACTTGGATACACTTATGCTTTGCTTTGGAGTCCGCTTCATCGCTATCGGCTCAAGTGTCACCTCCAAGGGAATCTATGCTAAGAAGAGTTATGGTGCTAACCATATAAGACTCATCCTATGAACTAGATTCTAAGTCTATATGGATAGCAAGTGTACTAGTGGGACATATCTTCATTGGGTGGCCAAAAAGTTTTCCACCCACTACCTCTAAACGGCCTCTTCCTCTCGCTCGGTGGAGGTGTTGTCTACCCATATGATTGAATGGAGTAACAAACGGGTGGAATCTAATGCTAGGCTCCACTTCATCCTCCAAGTCTATTTTTGTTCCCTTTTATTTTCTTTTTCATTTTTTATTTTATTTTCTTTTTATTTTTATTTTCAATTTTTTATTTTATTTTTAAATTTTCTCCAAGTTCATGAGAATAGACTTGTTGATTTTGGCTCAATTTTTAGTAAGCCGCATCCTCATATATGTCAACCTCGTGAACTATAAATGGCTTGAGATCTCACGTAGATGATCCCACCTCTCACAACATCATACAGAATGGATGGATAGGATGTTGTTCTCATGTTCCATGGTCTCCCAAGCAAAGTGTTCAAAGATGTATCCAGTCTATCATGTGAAACTTGGCTTCGCCTTCCAATCATCTATCTCCAAGGGCAACACTATGGAGGCGACCTCACTTTGGAGTGCGAATTCAATCTTCCCATCTTAGACTTAGGAGTCTTCTAGACACTAAGACTTCTCTAGTCATAAGACACTTCTAACAATTAAGTAAACACTTAACTTAAGCCTAAAGACTTAGAAGGGTTAACCATTGGATTAGGTTATGCCTTAAGGATTAGGATATTCCATCTACCCTACAACCCAAATCCAATCTATGTTCACCTTCTCAAACCAAACCTCAAGTTCAATTCAAACATCAAATTCAAATTCAAATCCAAACCTAAATTCCAAAACCAAATAATTGAAGCCCATGATTAAATCGAACTTGAAACCCTACCTAAGCCATATGACCTATCCTATGGGCTTAGCTAAATCTTAATCCAAATCAATTAAAAATCAATTGATTTTCTCATAATCAATTTATATCTTAAATCATCTTCTTAAATATAAATCACATCTGCCTTCAAATGATCAAAACTAAATTAAACTAAATCAAATTAAATCAAAACCCCTCCTAAGCCATATAACCTATCCCATGGACTTAGCCAAATCTTAATCCAAATGTCAAACTCAATTGATTTTCTCACAAATCAATCATATTATTTATCATCTTCACAAAATTAAACTAAATATACATTTAAATCATCAAAAACTAAATCAAAATCCAAACCTAAGCCACATGACTCAACTCCATGGACTTAGCCAAATTCCTTCATTCCAATACCCAAATTCAATTGATTTTCTCATGAATCAATCATACCATCAATAATATTCATATATAAATGAAATCTACAATCATCAAGCCAAAAACCAAGATCAACCCAAGTCAAACCCAACTTAACCCTTTTGATGAAATGTTCAAATGAACCAAAACCCATTTGAACCCAAGCCAATGTAATTGAATTTAAATATCAATCCCAAATCCATATATAAACTCAACTAAATCAAACTCAACCTAAAATCAAGCCAACTAAACCCAATTGGTCCACTTGACCCAAAGTGGCCAATTTGACCTATTTGAGCCAAGTTCTAATCCTACCCAAATTAGATTGCACCAAGCCCATAAAAACCTCCCATCATGATTTTTGATCACCCTAGGTTGATCAATTGTCACAAATTGGGTCAAACCAAGTTAACTTGGTCATTTGACCAAGTCAACCACTTAACCCATATGAACCCAAACTAGTGAAATTGCAACCTAAGCCAAATCCCTTCAAACCAATGATTCATGCCAAATCAAAATCAATATTTGAATATGACTTGACCTTCAATTGAGTCAAACCAAATCCATTGGTCTTGACCCAAGTTGACCCAAATTAACCTAAAAGACTAAATTGTCAAATCAAAATATAATCAAATTGATTACAACCAATGGCTCAAGTTCATTAAATTGATTGTTGAACTGAAGCCATGATTGGACCCAATGAATTGAATTGACCTACTTAGTCCAAATTGACCTAAAGGTTCAAGTTTCCTAAATCAAAACCAAATCCAAATTAATTGAAACCAAAGCCTACAATCATCTTCAATTGGTCTACTAAACCCAACCAACACCCAACCCAAGCCAATTTGGCCAATTTGATCAAATTGGTCAACTTAACCCATTTGACTCAAATGAATTTAAATGAGCCAAAATTAAATCTATGCCAAACTAAACCAAACCAATTAAACCAAAACATCTCAAATGATCATATGAACTTGACCCATCCCATGATTTGAGCCAATTTGATCAATTGGCCAACTTGAACTAACCTAACCCAATTTGACCTAAATGAGTCAAATTGAGCCAAACCTAACCAAATCAACTCTAATTGACTTGAAATTTAGGCTAACCCACTTTTGGCTCATTTTAAATCTACCTAATTTAAATCCAATGCTAAATGATCATTCTACCCATGGGTCAATGGCATCAAATGAGACAAATCACCCATGTAAGTGGTTATTTCCATTCCTGGCCACTTGGTACTCTCCAATGGTCCACCTGGCACCTAGGACACGCACCTGACCCAAGGGGTGGTTGGTGTATGACCCATGGGAGGTAAAATCACCACCCTCCCCATTGGAGCATTTGAAAACTATAGGACACCCATGATTCCTTCTTAGCAGCCACCTCCACACCTTCAACTAACCAAGCTGAGCCAACTTACCTCCTCTTTGCAACCCACAACTACCTAAGATGGTGAGATGACCACTAGATGCCAAACCCAATCCCACCATTTGATCAAGATGAAGGGGGGTATACACCCCCTTATTTCCACTTAAACACACACAAAAATCATTCCTCAAAGCCCTAGCTACCCATGATGAGCTGCTAAAGCCATTCCTAAGCTCCCAAGCTCATTCCAAGATTGAAAAATGCCATTCCGTCTCCCAAATAGACACCCCATTTAACCTAACTTCCCCATTTCTCCATCAAACTAAATTAACTTTGCACACACCTTCCCTAGGCCTCATCGAGCAAGAACAAATCATCCCAAGCTTCAAGCAAAGAGGTGGGACTTCCAAAGTCGAGCTCTAAATCAGGCATGGCCTTCAGTGAACATCGAGGAATTGATCCAATTACTACTCAAAGATCTTCATCTCCACTAGATGAAGCTTCCTAGATCATTTGAGCCACCGCCTTGAGCTCAAGGTATTCTGCAAAACTAATAAAAAAAATGGGTTGGAGCTTTTGAAGAAAACTTGCATCTGTGTGATCTTGATCATTGATCCCTTCGATCGATGTTGTGAAGGTGTGGGATCCTTTAGAGTTGATCCCGTAATCAAGTGAGCAATGGCTAGACCCCATTCTCCCACACTCTCTTGACATTAGATCACACGCCTTCGCATGATCGAATGGATCGAATAGATCTACTATCGATCTTATTTAATCTTAAGTTGTGGGATTAATCGCCATCCCATTTTAGATCGATGGTGGAGAAAGCACGTCGCTACCACATAGCAGAGTCGATAAGTTTTAAGTAATCTTATGGTGTCAGGAAAGCACATGTCACGCCACATGGTGTCTATAGGATTAGGCTTTAATTAGGCTTAATTAATCATTTCTTATGGCTAAAATTTTTAAAATCATAAAAAATCATAGAGAAATAAAAAATGCAAATAAATACTCATTTTAAAATTATTCCAGAGGAGAATTAATTAAAAATGATCTTAAGTAATTAAATAATAATTTGTTTAATTATAAAATTTATTAGCTTAATTACTCCTTAATTACTTGAGCAATTAATCACAAATTTTATGGGTTAATTTAATGGGATGACCTCTACCTCCCATGCTTTTTTTTGGTATTTATTGCTCACTTAATTAGGAAAATTGACTAACTAAACCTTAGCTACTCTTTTAAGTAAATTAATGATTTATTAATCCCATGAACGATAATAAATTGGTTAATTGAGTTTATTAATCATTATTTAACAGTAAGTGAACTAAGGAATAGGGTTGGGACCCTTTCCTATTCATTACCCATATTTTAAAATGAAATTAATTAATATTTAACTAATTAATTAAATCACTTAATTAAATTGAAATCATAATCACATCATACCTTAATTAATTAAATCATGGGGTAGATCTTTAGGTGTTTAATAACCTAAAGAGTTTAATGACATTATGGTTAGATCACATGTGGGAAAACCATAAGAGTAATTAATTAAGTCTCTAATCTAATTAAATATTAATCATGAGCCAATTGCAGGCCCTTTATTTCTAGGATCATTGCAAGTTTATTCTCCATGCATATCATGTTGGCTCATAATTATTTAGTTAATTACTTTAAGACATGACATGTAAGGTAATTCATCTAATTAAGGGTTCAACTTAATTAGCCCATTAAATCAACTTAATTACATTTCCTTAAATTAAATCAAATCACTAATGTGGGAATGGGTTTAAAATAGCAAGTGATGTTTTCTTCTCCTCTTAAATTAAATCAAATCCAAAACTTAATTAATAAAGAAGCTTTGGTTTGTTTAAATAATCTTATTCAATTTGATTGTCCTTAAGAACTAGTTTGGTTGAATGACTCACATGCTTATATTTGATTGTACTCTTTCCAATCATGTTAAATTTGGTATGACATTTGAATTCATGCATCCATCTTTTCAAAATGAAGTAAAATAAAATGGATTTCTTTTATATAAGCTTGCATGTGTGTTTAATTTAATATATGGTATTATCACTATTAAATCCAAATGTATTTTTTTAAAAGCTTATAAATGAATAATAATATGTGTTATGATGCTAGTTATAAATACGTAAGAAATGCATGTGCTTATAGCTTAAGTGTATGAATGTTGAGTTCTCTTCCTCTATTCATGTGTTGAATTATATAAGATTAAATGGTAATGGGTATATAGTCTACATCCGGAACAAGCTTTAGGCTCTAAGGAGGTCATTTGATTACCTACTTCCCTAGTTTAACAATGACACGTATGCATTTGATTTCATTCTTATGTATTTCAACATTAGAATTTGGATAGAGCTTTAATTCATACATATAAATGATTCAATAAAAAAATATACAATCTTTGCATGGTTTTCTTCCTCATTTATGTATACATCCATGTGTGTCCAAGAAAAGAAAGTATATAGTCTAGACATCCCGAATACAAGGCTTTAGTTAGCAATGAGGTCATTTAATTACCTCACTTCCTTGGTTTAACAACATACATACTTGTCATATTGTACATGTATATGTATATGTGATTAGTGAATGAACATCCCATTTTACATTAAAATTGCATGCATTCATGATTAACTAAGTGGTTGAATTAATTAGCCATATGATTTGGAGCTTACTTCTTATGTTTATGTATACAAATTTACATATGTTTGAATGTAAAAAAGGTAAATAGTATGGAAAAATCCCAGAAATGAGGCTTATAGCTCCAAGGATGTCATTTGATTACCTCACATCCCCGATTTAACGACACATGCCTATTTAATTTCATTCTTATGTCCTTTTGTATAAGAATTTGGATAAAGTTTGAAATTAATATCTTTAGATTATTCAATCAAATAAAATATAAATTCTAAACATACACATACATTCATCATTTAAGTTAAAATATGTTGCATATATAGATACACTTAGGATTAAATCATATGCATGCTACATGTGATGGAAAGGAATGATTTATTATATGTCTTGTGATAGTAATTCAATTAAATTAATCTTAAGATGCCTTCAATTTTGAATAGGATTATTTAATGTGAACCTAAACTTAGGATTAATTAAATCATTTAATAAGTCTTTCAATAAGAGAACTAAATCAAATTAATATACTTTACAAAGTGACTTATGGTAGGGATGAAAGAGGGCAATCCACTTTTCCTCTCTTTATAACACTTAGTTGCTAAGTGTAATCAAATAAAAGAAAACACAAATTAAAATTTAAATTAATTAAACTACTTCAAGTGAAATCAATCTTCATGTTAAATTGTACCAATCACCTTAAAAAGTACCCTATGCTTGGAGTAGATCCTCCACATCCAAAAAATACCACAAGGCCCTCTCGCCTTGTTCATTGAATCCTCTCAACATCATCATTTCTTTTTGTGTTTGATGATCCTCAAGTAGAAAGGGTTCTTAGACTCATAATGTTGATGGATACACCTAGGTCATAATGATAGCTCTAACTTCCAACATCCACCGTAATAAAGAGGTGCTTGTTGTCCCTAAGAATAAGTGTTCATCAAATGTAACTAGTAAGATGTCCTTCAAGCACCTCCTCAACCTGAGCATCTCTAAATCAACCCTTGATTAGATTCCTCATCTCTTTGGATAAGACAAGGGTGTCGTATATGCTTAACTTAGATGGAAACTTTCTAAGGTGAGCTAGAACATTGTAATGAACTTTGGCATGATCCTCCACAAGCATATCCATGGGTGGAGCATCCTATGGAGGGGCTATCTGTTCACTGAACCAATGACTTGCTTACCCTTATCCGGGTGCTATCCTAGAACTGCTAATGTAGGTTGACTTCAACTTCTTGGAATGGTGAGCTTGTGTTCTACCTCTCAGGGCATACCTACAACTTCTCCTATGGGAACCAAAGTCTTGACTCCAAGTCAATTTGAAGAGGTGAACCCATTGATTTAAAGGAGTAATTAGAAAGGAAAAGATCAAAACTACTAAGCTATTATTTTATTTAGACTTAGAGAGCTTTCAAGAGGAATAAAATCAAGAGCATAAGAAGTAATAATATATAAGTAGAATCAACTTTCTTTATTAAATTTTTTGGGTGGAGGTACATGATAGAAATCAAGTAAGTAAGAGATTTAGTGCCTTTATCCAATGTAAAGAGGAGCTAAGAAGACTATAATGGTGAGGGATACGACTACATAATACTATCCTGCATGGTGAGCTAAAATGCTAATTGTCACCCTCCTGTTATCCATTGCAAAGCAAACCTTCCTTGGTGTTGGAGGTTTAAAACTAAAATGCTTCTTGATTTTAGAAATAATAAGGTTCGATAGATATCCTAACCTTCTTTGTAAAAATAGTATCCCCTATTACTCTAATAACGGATGGTTGTTAAAGTATTCCTTAGGGATAACTAACTTATAACCTAAGCTAGTCCTGTGATAAATCAAACATGGCCTAACATAATAAAATCATCGCTTGCCCACTTCCTTTAAATTACTAATAAAGTTCTTTAGAGATTCTTAAAGACTTTCCTAAACCTAAAAAATAAGCTAAAAGAAATAAACCTAAGCTAAAATAAATAAAACTAAAATAAATAAACTAAACTAAATAAAAATAAAATAATAAAATAAACTAAAATAAATAAAAAACTAAAATAAAACCTAAACTCTATTTAATTTTTTTTAAAAAAACCCAAACCTAAACCTAAACCCTAAAATAACCCTAAACCCTAAACCAAAAACCTAAAACCCAAGATAAATAAAAATAAAACCCTAACCTAACCCTTAAACCAAAACCTAAAACTTAACCTAAATAACCCTAAACTCTAAACCCTAAATCTAAAATCTTAAACCATAAACTAAACCCTAAATTAACCCTAAACCCTAAGTTAACCTAAACCTAAACTAAATTAAAAATAAACTAATAAACCTAAACCTAAACTAAAATATAAACTTAAAATAAACCTAAAATAAAACCAAAATATAAACCTAAAAAATAAAATAAAACCTAAACCTAAAATAAAAAAAATAAAACAAACCAAAAAAGAAAATAAAATAAAAATAAACTAAACCTAAACCTAAACCTAAAACTAAACTAAAATTAAAACCTAAACTAAAAAAAATAAACCTAAAAAATAAACTAAACTAAATAAAATAAAATAAACTAAATAAAATAAAAAATAAAATAAACTAAATAAATAAAAAATAAATTAAATAAACCTAAACCTCACTTAATTTAAAAAAAATAAAATAATAAAAAAATAAAATCAATAAAAAAAACCTTAACCCTAAACCCTAAACCTTCAAAACTACCCCTAAACCCTAAACTCTAAACTCTAAACCTACCCAAAACCTTAAACCTTAAAACCCTAAACCCTAAACCCTAAACCCTAAACCTTAAACCCTAAAACCCTAATCCCTAAACCCTAAACCCTAAACCCTAAAACATAAACCCTAAATTGTAAACCCTAAATGCCAAACACTAAACCCTAAACCGTAAACCCTAAAACCTAAAAGCTAAAAACCTAACCCTAAAATAAATAAAACCTAAAAATAAAATAAATAAATAAAATATACACCAAAATAAAATAAAATAAAATAAAATAAAAATATAAACTAAATCCTAAACCTAAAGATAAAGCTAAACCTAAACCTAAAAAAATAAAAAAATAAAAAAAATTAAAAACTAAAATAGAATAAAATAAATAAAAACCTAAGCTAAACTAAAAAGAAAAAACCTAATTAAAATAAAAACTAAAATAAAAATAAAAATAAAATAAACCTAAAATAAAATAAAATAAAAACTAAATAAAAACATAAACCTAAAAATAAAACCTAGAAAAAATAAAAAGTAAAATCTAAACCTTAAACATAAAAAAAACCTAAAATAAACAAAATAAAATAAACCTAAACTCACACTAAAATAAATAAAACCTAAACTAAACGAAAGAAAAAAACAAAACCGAAACCTAAACCTAAACTAAATAAAATAGAATAAACTAAAAATAAACCTAAAACTAAACTCAAAAACAAAACTTAAAAATAAACCAAAATAAAACCTAAAACCTAAACCTAAAAAAAATAAATAAAAAACCTAAACCTAAACCTAGAAATAAAAAATAAAACCAACACCTAAAAAATAAAATAAAAATAAAACTAAACTAAAAAATAATCCTAAAACTAAACCTAAACCTAAAAAATAAATACAAATAAAAACCCTAAACTAAACTAAATAAAATAAACTAAACTAAATAAAAAATAAAAATAAAAAATAAAATAAACTAAAATAAAAAAATCATAAACTAAAAACTTGAACCTAACTTAAAATTTTAAAGAAGAACCCTAAACTAAAACCCTAAACCCAAAACCCTAAATAAAAAAACCCTAAACCTAAACCCCAAATAAACCCTAAACTAACCCTAAATCTAAACCCTAAACCCCAAACCCTAAATCCTAAACCCTATACCCTAAACCCGAAAAACCTAAAAGCCTAAAAACCTAGGAACCTAAACCCTAAAAACCTAAAAATAAAATATATAAATAAAATCTAAACTTAAATAAAATAAAATAAAATAAATAAAACAAAATAAAACCTAAACTAAACTAACCTATAAAACCTAAACTAAAATAAATAAAATAAAATAAAAATTAAAAACTAAACTAAAATAAAATAAATGTTAACCTAACTAAACTAATAAAATAAAATAAACTCAAAATTAAAAAACCTAAATAAAATAAAAAACTTAACATAAAATTAAAATAAAAACGTAAACATAAAAACAAACCTAAAAATAAATAAAAAATGAAACCTGAACCCTAAACCTAAAATAAATAAAATAAAATAAACCTAAACCTAAACTATAATAAACTAGATTAAAATAAATAGAACCTAAACCTAAACCTAAAATAAACGAAACCTAAACCCTAAACTAAATAAAATAAAATAAAATATACTAAAAATAAATCTAAACCTAAACAAACAAATAAAACCTAAAAATAAACCTAAAAATAAAATAAAAACCAAAACTTAAACCTAAAAATAAAAAAATAAAACCTAAACCTAAAAAAATAAAATAAAAATAAAACTAAACTAAAAAATAAACATAAACCTAAACCTAAACTTAAAAAATAAACTAAAATAAAAAACCTAAACTAAAATAATTAAAATAAATAAAATAAAAAAAACTTAAATGAAAAAAAATAAAATAAACTAAAATGAATAAAAAATAAACTAAATAAACTAAACCTCTAAATTTAAAACCCTAAACCCAAAACCCTAACCTAACCCTAAACCCTAAACCTTAAAAACCCTAAACCCTAAAGCCAACAAACTAAATCCTAAACCCTAAATCCAAACCCTAAACCCTAAAACCCTAAGCCCTAAACCCTAAATCATAACCCTAAACTTTAGACCCTAAAAACCTAAAAGCTAAAACCTAAACTAAATAAAATCTAAACATAAAATAAATAAAAAGCCTAAACCTAAATAAATAAAAATAAAATACAATAAAACCTAAACCTAAAATACAATAAAATAATAATAAAATAGACTAAAATAAAAATAAATAATAACCTAAACTAAACAAAAAAAATAAAATAAACCTAAGAATAAAAAAACCTAAAAATAAACTAAATAAAAATAAAATAAAATAACCTAAAATTAAATAAAATAAATAAAAAAAACATAAACTTAAAAAACAAACATAAAAATAAATAAAAAATATAACCTAAACCCTAAACTAAAAAAAAACCAAAACCTAAATTAAAAATAAAATAAACAAAATAAAATAAACCTAAACCTAAAGTAAAATAAACTGAACTAAAATAAATAAAACTTAAACCTAAACTAAAAATAAACTAAACATAAACCTAAACCTAAACAAACTAAAATAAAATAAACTAAAAATAAGCCTAAACCTAAACAAAAAAATTAAATTTAAAAATAAACCTAAAATAAAAACATAAAACTTAAGCCTAAAAAAATAAAATAAAAACCTAAACCTAAACCTAAAAATAAGAAATAAAAGCTAAACCTAAAAAATAGAATAAGAATAAAACTCAACTAAAAAATAAAAAACCTAAACCTAACCCTAAAAAAATAAATGAAAATAAAAAACCTAAACTAAAATAAATAAACCTAAAATAAATAAACTAAACTAAATAAAATAAAAAATAAACCTAAATAAATATAAAAAATAAAATAAACTAAAATAAATAAAATAATAAAATAAATAATCTAAATAAACCTAAACCTATTGGTTTACTTAAAAATAAACTAAACTAAAAAACCCTAAACCTAAAGCCTAAATCATAAACCCTAAATCCTAAAAATAAAAAATAAACAAATAAAATGAATCCTAACCCTAAACCCTAAAATAAACCCTAAACTCTAAACTACAATCCTAAATCCTAAACCCTAAACCCTAAAACCTTAAACTACAAACTCAAAACTCTAAACCAAAAACCCTAAACCCTAAACCCTAAACCCTAAACAATAAAAACCCTAAACCCTAAAGCCTAAACACTAAACCCTAAACCTTAAACCCTAAACCCTAAACCTTATACCCTAAACCCTAATAACCTAAAAACCTACACCTAAAAAATAAAATATTAGTAAAAACTAAAAAATAAACCTAAACCTAAACCTAAACCTAAAAAATAAACTAAAATAAAAAACCTAAAAAAAATAAATAAACTAAATTAATAAAATAAAATAAACCTAAACAAAATAAAAAAATAAAATATAACTAAAATATATAAAATAAACTAAACTAAATAAACCTAAACTAAAATTTAAAACCATAAACCCTAAATAAACTAAACCCAAACATACAACACTAAACATAATAAACTCTAAACCTAAAAAAACCCAAAAATAAACAAAAATAAAAAAATAAAATAAACCTAAAATAAAATAAACCTAAAAATAAAATAAAAAGAACTAAATAAAACTTAAACCTAAAATAAACCTAAAATAAAACATAAAAATAAATAAAAAATAAAACTAAACCTTAAACTAAATAAACATAACCTAAACCTAAAATTAACAAAATAAAATTAACCCAAACCTACACTAAAATAAACTAAACTAAAATAAATAAAACCTAAACTAAAAAATTAAACCTAAAATTAAACCTAAAATAAAAACCAAAAACCTAAACCTAAAAAAATAAAATAAGAACCTAAACCTAAACCTAAAAATAAAAATTAAAACCTAAATCTATAAAATAAAATAAAAATAAAACTAAACTAAAAAATAAACCTAAACCTAAACCCAAACCTAAAAAATAAACTAAAGTAAAAAAACCTAAAATAAAATAAATAAACCTAAAATAAATAAATTAAACTAAATAAAAATAAAAATAAACCAAAATAAAAATAAAAATAAAAATAAAATAAACTAAAATAAATAAAAATATAAATACATAAAATACTTAATTTAAAAAAAATTTAAAAAAACCCTAACTGTAAATCGTAAACCCTAAAACTAATCCTCAACTACAATACTAAACCCTAAACTCTAAACCCTAAACCCTAAACTCCTAAACCCTAAACCTAAAACCCAAAACCCAAAACCCTAAGACCCTAAGACCCTAAACACTAAACCCTAAAACCTAAACCCTAAACCCTAAAACCTACAACCCTAAACCCTAAACTCTAAACCCCAAAACCCAAAACCCTAAACCCTAACAACCTAAAACCTAAACATAAACTAAATAAAACCTAAAAATAAAATAAATAAAAAAACCTAAACCTAAATAAAACATAACAAAATAAAAACCTAAACTAAAACCTAAACCTAAAAGATAAAAAATAAAATAAAACAACTAAACTAAAAGAAATAAATAAAAACCTAAACTAAACTAAAAAAATAAAATAAACCTAAAAATAAAAAACCTAAATAAAATCAAACCTAAACATAAAATAAAAATAAAATAAAAAGTTAACCCTAAAAAATTAAACCTAAAAATTAAACCAAGAAATAAATAAAAAATAAAATCTAAACCCTAAATAAACAAAATAAAATAAACTTAAACCTAAGATAAATAAACTAAACTAAAATAAATAAAACCTAAACCTAAGCCTAAAATAAACTAAACCTAAACCCTAAACTAAATAAAGTAAAATAAACTAAAAATAAACCTAAACCTAAACTAAAAAAATATAAACTAAAAAGTACCAAAAATAAAACCAAAAAACCTAAACATATAAAAATAAAATAAAACCTAAATAAACCTAAATAAAACCTAAAACTAAACCTAATAATAAAAAATAAAACTAAACCTAAAAATAAAGTAAAATAAAACTAAACTAAAAAAAAACATAAACCTAAACCTAACCTAAATAAAAATAAACCAAAATAAAGAAAAAAATAAATTAATAAACTATAAAAAATAAAAAATAAACCTAAATAAAAGTATAAATTAAACTAAATAAACCTAAACCTATCAGTTTATTTAATTTAAGGAAAAAAACCATAAACCCTAAACCCTAAATGCTAAACACTAAATCCTAAACCCTAAACCCTAAAACCTAAAACCCTAAACTAAAAACCCTAAACCCTAAACCCTAAACCCTAAACCCTAAACCTTAAATCTTAAAACCCTAAACCTTAAACCCTAAACTAACTCTAAACCCTAAATCCTAACTAACCCTAAACCCTAAACCCAATCCCAATAAAACAAAAAAAACTAATAATGATAAAAAAACTAATTATAAACTTATTAATAATAATAAAACCTAACTAAAACTAATAAAACTAACTAAATAAATAATAATAAAACTAATAATAAACATAAAAACTAAACTAATAAAAATAACTAAAACTAATAACTAAATCTTAATAAATTAACTAAACCAAAACCTTAATAAACAAAATAAACTAACTAATAAAATAATAATAATAATAATAAACTAATAAATAATAAAACTAAACCCTAAACTAATAAAACCAAACTAATAAAACACAATAATAACTAAACTAAAAACTAAAACAAAACAAAATTAAAAACTTAAAATCCCTAAACTAATAAACTAAACTAAAATTGAACCCCAAAAACCTAATAAAAACTCACTAAACTAATAATAACTAATAAACTAAAAACTAATAAAATAATACTAATAACTAAACATTAACTAAACTAAAAACCTAACTAAAATTAATAAAACCCCCAAAAACTAAAACTAAATAAAATAAAAAACTAAAATTAAATTAAAAAACACTAAACCATATTAAGCCCAACAAACCCAAATAAACACTAAACCTAAAACCAAATAAACCCAAAAACAAAAACTAATAACTAAAATAATAATAAAAATAATAAACTAAACTAATAAACCTAAATCATAAATAAATTAATTATTAAGAAATAAACATAATGAAACTAAAACCTAATAACAATAACTAAACTAAATAAACCCTAAATCCTTTTAGTTAAAAAAATAAACCCTAAACCCTAAACCCTAAAAACCCTAAACCCTAAAGCCTAAACACTAAGCCCAAAATCCTAAACCCTAAACCCTACCCCTAAACCCTAAACCCTAAAACCCTAAATCATAAACTGTAAACCCTAAACCGTTAACTATAAATCCTAAACCCTAAAAACCTAAAAATAAAATAAATAAACAAACCTAAACCAAAATAAAATAATAAAATAATAAAATAAAACCTAAACTAAAACCAAAACCAAACCTAAAAAATAAAACTAAAATAAAATAAATAAAAACCTAAACTAAACCAAAATTAAAATAAACCTAAGAATAAAAACTTACATAAAATAAAAACTAAATGTAAAATAAAAATAAAATAACAGAAAAACTAAATAAAACCCTAAACCTAAGAAAATAAATCTAAAAATAAAGAAAAAATAAACCTAAACCTTAAACTAAAAAAAAACCCTTAACCTAAAATAAAATAAAATAAACCTAAACCTAAACTAAAATAAACTAAATAAAAAAAATAAACCTAAAGCTAAACCTAAAATTAACTAAACCTAAACCTAAACCAAAACTAATTAAAATAAAATAAGCTAAAAATAATCCTAAACCTAAATTAAAAAATAAAACCTAAAAATAAACATAAAAGAAAAACCTAAAACCTAAACAAAAAATAAAATAAAATAAAACCCTAAACCAACACCTAAAAATTTAAAATAAAACTTAAACCCAAAAAATAAAATAAAAATAAAACTCAACTAAAAAATAAACCTAAACCTAAAAAATAAACTAAAATAAAAAACCAAAACTAAAATAAATAAACGAAACAATAAAAAAAATAAAAAAATAAACCTAAATCAAAATAAAAAAAAATAAAATAATAAAAAATAAACCTAAATAACTCTAAACTAATTAAATACCTAAACTAAATCCAAAACCCTAAACCCTAAACCTACTAAATAAATAAACTAAACCTAAAAATAAACTAAAACTAACCTAAACTAAACTAAAAATACTAAAATTTAAATAAAATAATGTAAATAATAAATAATAAAAACTAAATTAAATAAATAAACCTAAACTTAACTTTAAACCCTAAACTTAAAATAAAACTAAACCCTAAACCTAAACTATAAACCTAAACCCTAAATCCTAAATAAAAAAAAAATAAAAAATAAAACCCTAACCCTAAACCTAAACCCTAAAACTAACCAAAACTTAAACTAAACCTAAACTAAACCTAAGTTTAATAAATTTAAAAAAAAATCATAAACCTTAAATCTAAACCCAAAGCTCCTAAACCCTAAACCTAAACTAAACCATAAACTCAAACTATAAACCTAAACCTTAAATCTAAATAAACTTAAACCTAAACCTTAAACCCTAAACCTACAACCCTAAACCCTAAATCCTAATAGCTAAAAAACCCTAAACACTAAATAAAAAAATAAAAAAATAGAAAAAAAACTCTAACCCTAATCCCTAAACACCTAAAACTAACCTATACCTATAACCCTGAACCCTAAACCCTAAACCCTTAAACCCTAAACACTAAACCCTAAACCCTAAACACTAAACCCTAAACTCAAAAACCCTAAACTGTAAACCCTAAACCCTAAACCGTAAAACCTAAACCTTAAAACCTAAAACCTTAAATCCTAAACCCTAAACCCTAAACCCTAAACCCTAAACCCTAAAAACCTATAAACCTAAACCTAAACTAAATAAAAACTATAAAAAATACTAAACCTAAATAAAATAAAAAAATAAAATAAAATAAAACCCAAACTAAAGTCTAAACCTACACCTAACCCTAAAAATAAAATAAAATTAAAAATAAAAATTTAAACTAAACTAAAATTAATAAAAATCTAAACTAAAATAAAAAATAAAATAAATAAAAAAACATAAATAAAATAAAACCCAAATGTAAAAGAAAGATAAAATAAACCTAAAGTAAAATAAAATAAAAACATAATAAAAACTTAAACCTAAAAAATAAACCTAAAAATAAAAACAAAAATAAAACCTAAACCCTAAACTAAAAAAAACATAAACCTAAAATAAACATAATAAAATAAACCTAAACCTAAACTAAAATAAAAAAACCTAAACCTTAACCTAAAATAAACTGAACATAAACCCTAAATTAAATAAAATTAAATAAACTAAAAATAAACCTAAACCTAAACTAAAAAATAAAATCAAAAAATAAACCAAAACCTAAACCTAAAAAAATAAAATAAAACCTAAACTAAAAATAAAAAAAAATAAAACCTAAACCTAAAATAAAAATACTAAACTAAAATAAACATAAACCTAAACTTAAACCTAAAAAATAAATTACAATAAAACACTTAAAGTAAAATAAATAAACCTAAAAATAAATAAACTAAATAAAAAACCTAAATAAAAATAAAAAATAAAGTAAACTATAAAAATAAAAAATAAACTAAATAAACCTAAACCTACCAGTTCACTTAATTTTAAAAAAAAACCCTAAACCATAAACCATAAACCCTAAATCGTAAACCCGAAACCTGAAACCCTAGACCCTAAAACTAACCCAAAACCCTAAACCCTAAACCTACAACCCTAAATCCTAAACCCTAAACCCAAAACCCAAAACCCTAAACACTAAACACTAAACCCTAAACCCTAAGCCCTAACCCTAACCCTAAACCCTAAACCTAAACCCTAAACCCTAAAACCCTAAACCCTAAACTCTAAACTAACCCTAAACCTTAAACCCTAAAAACCCTAAACCCTAAAGATTAAACTCTAAACCCTAAACCCTAAACTAACCCTAAACCCTAAGCTAACCTTAAACCCTAAATCCTAATAACCCTAAAAACTCTAAACCCTGAAGCCTAAATACCAAACCATAAACTCTAAACCCTAAATATAACCCTAAACCCTAAACACTAAAACCCTAAACTCTAAAACCATAAACCCTAAACCCTAAATCCTAAATCGTAAGCATTAAACCCTAAAATGCTAAAAACCTAAACTCAAACTAAATAAAACATAAAAATAAAATAAATAAAAGAACTTAAACCTGAATAAAATTAAAAAATTAAATTAAATAAAAACCTAAACTAAACTAAATAAAATAAAATAAACCTAAGAATTAAAAAACTAAAGAAAATAAAAACTAAATGTAAAATAAAAATAAAATAAAAAATAACTAAAAAGCTAAACCTAAAAAAAACTAAATATAAAACTAAAAAATAAATAAAAAATAAAACCTAAACCTAAAATATACCTAAACCTCAACTAAAATAAACTTAAATAAAATAAATAAAACCTAAACCTTAACCTAAAATAAACTAAACCTAAACCATAAACTAAATAAAATAAAATAAACTAAAAATGAAACCTAAACCAAAAAAAAAAAAATCTAAACTAAAAAATAAACTTAAACCTAAAGCTCAACCTAAAAAATAAACTAAAATAAAAACCTAAACTAAATTAAATAAACCTAAAATAAATAAACTAAAATAAATAAAAATAAAAAATAAACCTAATAAAATTTAAAAAAAACTAAAATAAATAAAAAAGAAACTAAGTAAATTAAATAAACCTAAATATACAGGTTTACTTAATTAAGAAAAAAACTCTAAACCCTTAATCCTAAATCCTAAACCCTAAACTAAACCCAAAACTAACCTAAACCTAAACCCTAAAACCTACAACACTAAACCTACAACCTTAAACCATAAACCCTAAACCTTAAACCTTAAAACCATAAACCCTAAACCTAAACCTAAACCTTAAACCGTAACCCTAAACCCTAAACCTTAAGAGCATAAACTCTAAACCCTAAACAAAAAAATAAAAAAAATAATTACAAAAAAATAATAATAAAAAAAACTCTAAACTCTAAACCCTAAACCCTAAACCATAAACCCTGAACCCTAACCCTAAACCCAAAACCCAAAACCCCAAACCTAAACCTAAACCTAAAGTAATTAAATAAATTAAAAAATAAACCTAAAAAATAAACTAAAATAAAAAACCTAAACTAAAAAAAAACCTGAACTAAAATAAATAAACCTAAAATAAATAAACTAAACTTAAAAATAAAAAATAAACCTAAATGAAAATAAAAAATAAAGTAAATTAAAATAAATAAAAAATATACTGAATATATTAAATAAACCTAACCTATCAGTTTAATTATTAAAAAAAACTTTAAAACCTAAATCCAAAATCCAAAACCCTAAACTCAGAACACTAAACCCTAACCCCTAAACCATAAAACTAACCCTAAACCAAAACCTAAATGTTTAATAAATTTTTTAAAAAAACCATAAACCTTAAATCCTAAACCCAAAGCCCTAAACCCTAAACCCTAAAATTAACAACCCTAAACCTACAATCCTAAACCCTAAACCCTAAATCCTAAACCCTAAAATTAACCCTAAACCCACGGTGCTCTCTGTCGATTACATTTTTCCCTTCCGTCATTTTCATTTTCCTTGTGGCTTGGCCAATTTTTGATCATTCATGATCAATTTTTTCGATTGTTTGTCTCTGATTGGCCTCAAATGTGATTTTCTCTTTACTCTTTCAATGGCAAAGGATTTCGCAACCGAAGCTTATCCATCTTGAGGCGCTAGGGCATCTGATTTACATGGAATTATGGATCTAAAATCACTCACCGCAGTAAGTCCTTTAAGGATGCATTATCTAAGTAAGAACCTTTCCCTAATGCTTGAATTTGATCTCACCTCCTTTCATGTGGGATGCCGCTATTTCTGGATCTAGATGTGGAAAAAGCCTTTTGAATTCTCATTAGTTGGTAAATTTTCCTTACCAACTCGATAACATCGATCATTTTTTCATAGCCTTAAACTTTCAGGTGTTTTCACTATCGAATTGATTGATCCAAGGCATATTTTAATTTAGCTCTCTAATGACTTAGATTATTCAAGAGTTTTTGCTCATCGCTTACTTTTTTTTAATTGTCAAATACAACTTCAAATGGTCTCTTTTGATATAAAAGTGAATCCCAATTATATATGGCTAGCTCTTCCTAATATGAGAATACATTACACATCAAGTTCTCTTTGGTTGGTTTCTTTGGTCGCCTCTTCAAATTGATGCCACCACTGTGAGATCACGACCTTCTATTGCTCAGATTTTTGAAATTGATATCACTAAAAGCATCCTAAAGAAGTTTGGATTGAAGTTTGGTTATAATCAAAAGTTGAATTTGAGAATTTTCTTTTTTGCATTATAAGATTCATGGCCATGATCATTCTGAATGTTTTGTGTTGCATCCTCAACTTAAAAAGAAAAAATTTATGATACTAATCCTACTCTATCAAATGAAAAAATTAGTAAGTTTTTTTATGTGCCTAAAGTCACTCAAAATAGGAATCCTACCCCTACCCCTACTCTTTCTATCCACGCTTTGTCTATTGGAGAGCAACTGAAAAAAAATAATGCTTATGAGGGTGAGGAGGCTAATGATAGCTTAATTTTCATTTATTCTAATTGTAATAATTTGGCTCCTCAAGATAATACCTTGACTCGCCTAACCTACCCCTTTGGCTAGTGAACCCGAGGAGACTCATATGAACCTTAGTGGTGAGTTGAATGGAAATTTTAGGTTGGATCAAAATCTAAAAACAAATTTTGGAGTTGATCCTTTGATGAAGGAACAAAATCTGAAAACTGCTGATCCTTTGATGATGGAACAAAATTTGAAAACTAATTCTGAAACTAAGCATGTAATCTGTGCGATTAATGGCTTCACAACCTCTCCTTCTCCTACTCTTCAAAGTGATACGCATGCTAACCCACTTTCTGAGCTTTATTCTAACATTGAAGAAGGGGAAATTACCATTAGAAATGCTTTGACCGATATAGTCCTATTCTAAATATCACAAATCGCTCTCGATGGTGATTCTTTGGACAATGATAGACCTTTTCAAACTATTTTAAAAAAAATCACTTAAAGCTAGAATGTTCACTAATAACTCCATTAGAACTTAGATCTTCTAACTTCCCATAAATAACTATTCTAGTTTCTTTTCTTCTGCTTTTATTATTTCTTTCTTTATCTCTTTCTTTTCTTATTTTATTATGATCAACTAATAATTTTGAATGTTATTTGGACTCTCATTGTCCGCAACCGTATTAGAAGTCTTTATCGTATTCATAACATAGCCTTACTTGTTGTTATTGAACCATTCATACACTCTTCTAAGATCAACCATATTGCTAGAACGCTTGGCTTTCAAAACTCCTTTTATAAAATTAGCAATAAAATTTGGTGTTTTTGGAATAATTTAGTCAACATATCTATCCTTGATGATCTTCAACAATTGTTAATGTCCACATCTCATTGGGTGAATTTTCTATTCTAGGTTCCTTTATTTATGCTTCTTGTAATAGTGGTAGGAACATCCTTTGGGACAACTTAAGAACCTTGCCTCCTCTCAAACCGGTTGGGGTGATTTTAACACTATTCTCTTCCTAAAAAAAGAAGGAGGTTGCTCTCCTAACACTTACATTCCATGGAAGACTTCTCTAATATGATTGCGATTGATTGATATTGGTTCGATTATACATGGCATAACTCTAGACTCGGCAGCTTGATAGGACTCTTTTAATTCCCTTTGGATCAATCAATGGCCCTTACTATTGAACATTTGAGCAACTTTGATCATGCTCCACTTTTGATTTCTATCCAAAATCCCTCTAATAGATTATCCTAACCTCTTTTCGATTCCAAAATATGTGGATCCAACACATTGATTTCATAAATGTTATATCCATTAACCGGATGGCTCCTCTTCATCCAATAATTTTAAGGGCATGATTCACCTCGCTTAAGCTTAAAATACTTAAACAAAACCTAAATTGGTGGAACAAGCATCATTTTAAAAATCTCAATATCAAAAATATGGAACAATTAGTTTGTTCTCTTGAAGATGTCATTTTGACCGATTCTACTAAACTTGAGGAGTTGAATGAAGCTAAAGATAACTTGGTTAACTATCGAATATGGAGGAAACCTACTGAAAAGGCGCTAGCAAACATACATTGATGGTGACGTAAATAAGTACTTCCATGGTCTTTTCAAAAAAAAAGAAAGCCTTAAACTCTATTAAAAAATTAAAATGATAATGGATCACAATAACGATATTAAAGATTTTATCATCATTTTAAAAAACTTATTAAACAACAACCCTTCTTTAGAAGCTCTCTCCAACTCTCACTGATTCCCCAACAATTACTAATGATAACCACTTGCTTAATATGCATCCTGGAAGCGATTGGTAGTATTCTTAATAGCATGAACACCGATTTTTGTTGTCGCTGGCTGGGACTCAATTTTTTTAGCATTGTTGGCCTATTATTAAGTCACCTCATGTTGATTTCTTTGATGGTAATCCTTCAGATTTTTGTCCACTTTATTCTCATTCCCAAAATTAATAATGAATCTTGGGGTGATTTTAGCACGCCTTTCCACCTTCTTCATAAACTCATAAATTAATTGCCAAGATTTCTAAAATTATTTCTCCCAACCAAACTAGTTTTGTAGAGCTTATCTATTTTCTTCCAAGAGTATTCATAACCTTGATGCTTACTAGAGGTCAAAATTGACATCTCTAAAGCTTTGACAAGCTCTGGAATTTTCTCTAAATTCTACATTTGATTATTTTTCGACTATTTTATCCGTCATTAAAATTGTATTACCAATGTTTGGTTCTCGTTATCATGAATGGTGAGTCAGGTTTTTCCCTTCTCTCTGCATGGATTGAGACAGGAGATCCCTTATCTCCTCTTT
Organism: Cymbidium sinense; assembly: GCA_021442155.1. Lineage (NCBI taxonomy): Eukaryota > Viridiplantae > Streptophyta > Magnoliopsida > Asparagales > Orchidaceae > Cymbidium > Cymbidium sinense. The sequence continues at coordinate 107,247 of JAKCPB010001941.1, read as the reverse complement.
ATTATTGTTGAATATCTTTAGAGGAATCTAATGATCTTTTCAACAATAATCTCTAAATGTTTTTTAGAACTCAAGGTGGTCTTCTCTCATCTTTTTACATGACTAATCTTTTGCAATGCCTCTATTCATCACATTAAAACTATTAAGAATCTTTTAAATAAATTTGTAATGAAAGTGGTCTCTTTCTTAAATGATGGTAAAAGTTATTTCATTCCTTCCTCTAAAATCTCTATAGGATCAACCAAATCTTGAGAATTTTTCAACAACTTCCTATTAAATATCTTGGTGCTTTTTTAAAGGTCAAAAGACCACATCTCTTTGATCCTCCAAAATCTCTTTTCTTTGGGAATTTCATTTACTCTATTTGGTGGTAGGCTCACTTTGAGAATCTTAACTCCATGCCTTTATATCTCATTCAAATAATAATTACCATTATTAATTGAGCCTTAACAAATTCTTCTAAGGTTCTAACATTATAATGCATTAAACCTCTTCATTATAACTTTGAAGGTTTTTAGAGTCAATCAGAAGCTATATTTTTTCCAAGTGTGAATTGCAACAATAGTCTCAAATTCATGACCGCCAAATACTACCGGTAAGCACCCTCTTTTTCCCTTATAAAGTGGGAGACTCCCTATGGAAAAGACTTTATTCCATCAAATGGGAGTAATCATTAATCTCATGGGGATTAACTCGAACCTCTTCTTTTGACAAGATAATTGACCGAGGTGGGTCATTGATGATTTACTTTCTACCCACTCCATTAAGTGAACTCTTTCTCGTAATAATAAGTGGAACAATAAACCGATATTATATTCCTTTCTTTTAGATAAGCTTACTATTATTCCTATCATTCCTAGAATCATGATCCTTTTAAGCTTTCCCAAAATGGTGATTTCAACCTTAAAATGTCCTGATTCATATTAAAGAAGCTCATTTCTCCAATGTTTTTTAAACTTTGGAATAATACTATTCCTATTTCTTATTCTAACTGGCATATTTTGAAAACTTCATCCATGTTGACTCCTTGATGTGGGGTAAAGGTTTTACTTACCTTCAAAATGCTACTGCTTTCACATTGAGAATGTGAATCATGTATTTGTTTGAGCCATTGCTTCCAAACTTTGGATTTGGTATGATGAACTTTTAATATTGTCAAATTCAATACTTAACTCTATACCAACTTCTTGATGTTTATTTTGAAAACACTATTAAAGGCCACATTAAAGTGATAACTATCACTCTTATTTGGTTCATATGGATGGATAGAAATGATGCAAAACATCATGGGATTCCTATGAACCATATGAGGATAATTGCTAGAATTAAAAATAAAATTCATGCCTTGTTTAATGCCAATTTAATTAACTACAATCAATTCAAAGGCTACAAATTTGTGCCCAATAAACTGGATTTTAACTTGCCGGATCTACCCAATTGTAAAGATGACAAGATTGTTTATTGGATAAAACCTCATGCTAATACTATTAAAATTAACACGATGGCTGCTTTCAAAATGCTTCGGTGGCATTTTGAAAAACCTTAATAGTAAAGTCCTTTGTGCCTTTGCTTACCCCCTTAATACTTTCTCTTTTCTTTTCTTGAGCTAATGGTAGTTTACAAAGCTATTGAGATTTGCCTTCAAAAAGGTTGGCTCAATATTTGGATTGAGGTGGATGCCTATTGCGATTGATCTTTTGACTTCCACCAAAGTGGGCATGTAATTGTACGCCTTCTAAAGCGACTAGAGCTTTCCTTTCTCAACTCTATTTTAAAATCACTCATGTATGGCGTGAAGGTAATGCATGTGATTACCATAACTGGGTGCTAGATTAGATGGCATAAAATTCTTTGATCAACTTACACTTCCTAAACATTTGCGTGGTTTGGTTAATTTGGACAATACTGGACTCCCTTACCTTGAAAATTAATTCATCCTATTGTTTTGGCCTATTGTATTACCTATTTAACTTCATGACCAACTTCTATTTAGTGTTGTTGTTTCCCTGGGTTTTGCTGATGCATCTTCCTGATACACCTTTCTAGTTATTTTGTGATCTCTGTGGCATCTACTGCTGGATTAATTACCCTATCCTTATTTGGGGTCTTACTGCTTCTGTTTCCACGCTTAATGGTAATGGTGGTGTTCTATTTTTCTAACCTAGATGGAGATATTTTCACTTATCATGATCTGCTTGAGGGAGATGTTTTACTTTTGCTTTACTTTCGATCAATGTGGACGACTTGCCATCAATATTTTGTTTATGGGTCTTACTATTTTCCATTTTATGATTAAGGCTATTTTGTCTCTTTTCCTTTTTCCGGAAATCTGTCAGGCTCATGACTTTGTTGTCTCATTGTTTAATTGTTATATTTTTGTATATGCAGCCCTAATTTATCTATCTTTTCTCTTTAATTGTGGCCCTCTTATGCTCTCTCTCTCTCTAACCTCACCTCCACAACTGTAAGGAGTGAAACTGCCCTTATTATTATTATTATTTCTTTGCGGATCAATTACTTTGATTTCCTTCCGCTATTTTAATGATGATGTTGGCTTAGCCGGTCTACTTTTCTTTGTCTTGAAGGATTTCAATGATGGCTCTCCTTTGAACCCCTTTCAAGTGTATATTGTACACCATTTTTTACTGGATTATCTTATGGTGGGTGTAATAATTGTTTTGCTATTTTATTTGTTGGTTGTTGGATTTTCGGGTCTTATGTCCAACAGGCTGCTTCTGGGGTTATTTTTCTGATTATTTTTGATGTTTATGCGCATTTTATCACATGATGTTTGTGGTCTATTTAATTTGTCGCTATTTTTCCATCTTGGTTCAGTTTATTTATGATCATTGTGATTATGCTATTACCTACTTGGTTATTAACTTATGCACTATCTATTCTGAATGGGTGGTTTTATGGCCGCTTATTTGTCGCCTTGTTTGTTGAACTAGATTATCGGTTTTATGCCCGAAGTCGCTATCGGGTTGTCTCTCGATTGTCTTTATTTGGTGTTGTTTGCGCACCGTGGCTTCGTCCACCTAATCACTGCATTCCCATCTTGGTTCTTAGACTGCATTTCGATTGTATTTTGGGTTTGGGTTATGCTGTCTCGCTTTACACTTGTTGTTTGTTAACTTCTGTAATGATTATTAACAAGGGGGTTGTTAACATCTGCATTACTTATTCTGAATGGGTTCCTTTTCGCCATATTCCTGAGCACTCCGAAGTTTCATATATGTCCCATATGATTGGATGGTGTTATTTACATGCTAATTGATTTGTTAGGATTACAACAGCTTTTCAACCCATTGTATATATTGTTTCTATCCTCTCGGGCCTTTTCTATTATGTGGTGGGTTTTCATGTTGGCCTAATTATACTCTTGGCTCTGGTATTAAAAAGATGGATATGGCAAAGATGGTTCATTTTCATATGTGTAGGGATTCTCATGCTATGGTGACTATATTGATGATATTTATCCTACATGGGATCCCCTTTCCCATTCTGCTCTTTGTTGTCTCCTTTCTATAGTGTATATGGCTTTGTTTAGGTTTTGCGTACTAAGGCTCATAAGACTTTCAACAAATGACTACTATCTTCCCACTGTGTTTATAGGATGGTCGTGATGATTTCACCCTTTTGGTTTGGTAGTAGCTCTGTGATGTAACCATTCCAATAAGTTTGGATGCTCATATTTACATCTCGCCTTTGGTGTGACTGAGCTGAGCCTTCTCTCACACACTCTATAATTTTTCTCAATTTATGCTGCTTTAATTTTTCACTTTGTCTATATTGCTTTAACTGTTCTAATTTTTATCTTTCTACATTTTTGCAGATGCATTTCTCTTTTTCTCTTGAAGGTTTGCTCCCTAGTGCCATGCTTTCTCTCATCCTCAAGAGCTTTAGCCCAGATCTATCCATTGTCTTATATATGTTAATCATTTTGTATCTTTTGCTTTTCTTTTATTTTGCTTTTGGTTGTACTTAGATAGGGATTTACTCTCAGTCGATTGAGTTTTGAAGTAGTTTTGAGTTTATCCCCAAGGACCTTGTAACCCTCGTGGCAAAATTCCCCATATGGGTTTCCAAAAAAACCTAAACCCTAAATCCTACTACAACCCTAAACCCTAAACCCTAAACCCTAAAACTAACCCTAAACCATAAACCCTAAACCCTAAAACCCTAAATCCTAAATAAAAAAAATAAAAAAATAGAAAAAAATTCTAACACTACGCCCTAAACCCTAAAATTAACCCTATACCTACAACCTTGAACGCTAAACCCTAAATGCTTAAACCCTAAACACTAAACCCTAAACCCAAAACACTAAACCCTAAACCCTAAATCGTAAACCCCAAACCCAAAAACCTAAAACCCTAAACCCTAAACCCTAAACCCTAAACCCCAAACCCTAAATCCTAAACCCTAAACCTTAAACCCGAAATCCTAAACCGTAAAAACCTATAAATCAAAACCTAAACTAAATAAAAACTATAAAAAACTAAACCTAAATAAAATAAAAAATAAATAAAATAAAAACCTAAACTAAATCCTAAACCTAAACCTAACCCTAAAAATAAAATAAAATTAAAAATAAAAACAAAACTAAAACAAAATTAATAAAATCTAAACTAAAATAAAAAATAAAATAAACCTAAAACCTAAATAAAATAAAATGCAAAAATAAAATAAAAATAAAATAAACCTAAAGTAAAATAAAATACAAACTAAATAAAAAACTAAACCTAAAAAATAAACCTAAAAATAAAGAAACAATAAAACCTAAACCCTAAACTAAAAAAAAACCTAAACCTAAAAGAAACAAAATATAATAAACCTATACTTAAACTAAAATAAAAAAACATAAACCTTAACCTAAAATAAACTAAACTTAACCCTAAATTAAATAAAATTAAATAAACTAAAAATAAACCTAAACTAAAAATTAAAACCAAAAAATAAACCTAAAACCTAAACCCATAAAAATAAAATAAAAACTTAAAACTAAACCTAAAAATAAAAAATAAAATAAAATAAAAATAAACTAAAAAATAAACATAAACCTAAACCTAAACCTAGAAAAATAAATTACAATAAAAAACCAAAACTAAAATAAATAAACTAAACTAAATAAAAAATTCCTAAATAAAAATAAAAAATAGTGTAAACTATAAATACTCAAAAATAAACTAAATAAACCTAAACCTACTGCATTTAATTTTAAAAAAACCCTAAACCCTAAACCATAAATCCTAATCCTAAACCAAAACTATGGACCTAAAACTAACCTAAACCTAAACTTCAACCCTAAATCCTAAACCCTAAACCCAAAACCCAAAACCCTAAACACTAAACACTAAACCTAAACTAAGCCCTAACCCTAACCCTAAACCTTAATCCCTAAACCTTAAACCCTAAACCCAAAACTCTAAACTAATCCTAAAACCTAAACCTTAACCCTAAAGATTAAACTCTAAACCCTAAACCCTAAAAACCCTAAACCCTAAACCCTAAAAACCCTAAAAACCCTAAACCCTAAAGCCTAAACACTAAACCTTAAACCCTAAACTATAAACAGTAACCATAAACTAAAACCCTAAACCCTAAACCCTAAACCCTAAACCCTAAAAACCTAAAAACCTAAACTCAAACTAAATAAAACATCAAAATAAAATAAATAAAAGAACCTAAACTTGAATAAAATAAAAAAATAAAATTAAATAAAAACCTAAACTAAAATCAGAACTTAAACCTAAAAATTTAAAATAAAATAAAATAAAATAAATAAAAGCCTAAACTAAACTAAAAAAATAAAATAAACCTAAGAATAAAAAACCTAGATAAAATAAAAACTAAATGTAAAATAAAAATAAAATAAACCTAAAATAAAATAAAATAAAAACTAAATAAAAACCTAAATAAAAAAAATAATACTAAATGTAAAACTAAAAAATAAATTAAAAAAAATGTAAACCTTAAACTAAAAAAAAAACCTAAACCTAAATAAACAAAATAAAATAAACCTAAACCTAAACCAAAATAAACTAAACTAAAATAAATAAAACCCAAACCTTACCCTAAAATAAACTAAACCTCAACCCTAAACTAAATAAAATAAAATAAACTAAAAATAAACCTAAAAATAAACCTAAAATAAAAAAACTAAACACTAAACTTAAAAAAATAAAATAAAAACCTAAACCTAAACCTAAAAATAAAAAATAAAACCTAAACCTAAAAAATTAAATATAATTAAAACTCAATTAAAAAAATAAACATAAACCTAAACCTAAATCTAAAAAATAAACTATAATAAAAAACCTAAACTAAAATAAATAAACTAAACTAAATAAAAATAAAAAACTAACCTAAATAAAAATAAAAAATAAAGTAAAATAAAATAAATAAAAAATAAACTAAATATGCTAAATAAACCTAAACCTACCTTAAACATTAAATCCTAAACCATATGCCATAAACCCTAAATCCTAAACCCTAAACCTACAACCCTAAACCCTAAAAAAACCTAAACCCTAACCCTAAATGCTAAACCCTAAAAGCATAAACCCTAAAACCCTAAATCCTAAACCCTAAACCCTAAACCCTAAACCCTAAACCCTAACCCTAAACCCTAAACCTTAAACCCTAAATCCTAAAGATAAACCTAAAGTAACTAAATAAATTAAAAAATAAACCTAAACCATAAAACCTAATAAACCAAAACCAAAACCTAAACCCTAATAATGGGCGTAACCTGATGAATATCACCCAACCAAGCTCTATCTTGATCGAGGTGGAGGTGAGGCTGCAATAAAAGTGGTGGGGATCTGGAGGTGCTGGTGGATATGGAGGTGGTGGTCGAAGTAGTGGTGGTTATGGAAGCAGGAGGAGCAATGGAGGTTACAACCGTGGTGGTGGCGAAGGGAGAGATCGGGGATATGATTGGTGATCCCGCTACTCAAGAGGCTGGGGTGGTTCTGATAGGAACTGGAGAAACTAAAGAACGACTGATCTGATCTACTACTTATGGAACTCGCCTTTATAAGAGACTGCTCTATAGGAGATTTTTGATTTCTATGTGTGCTAATTTTTCATCTATGTGATCGCTTGTGTCTTAGAAAACTTGGTGTGTTACTTGATTGATGAAATCAAAAAGAGAAAATGTTCAATATGAATTTGTTATATGTTAAAAAAAAACCCTGAACTCTAAACTAAAATATAAACACTAAACTAAGAAAAAAATCCTCAACCTAAAATAAAAATAAAATAAAACTAAAGTTACACTAAAATAAACTAAACTAAAATAAATAAAATGTAAACCTAAACATAAAATAATCTAAACCTATACCTAAACCTGAAATAAAAATAAACCTAAACCTAAATTAAAAATAAAATGTAAAAATAAACCTAAAATAGAAACCTAAAACGTAAGCCTAAGAAAATAAAATAAAAACCTAAAACCTAAACCTAAAAATAAAAAATAAAATTTAAACCTAAAAATAAAATAAAAATAAAACTAAACTAAAAAAATAAACATAAACCTAAACTTAAAAAATAAACTTAAATAAAAAACTTAAACTAAATTAAATAAACATAAAATAAATAAATTAAGCTAAATAAAAATAAAAAATAAACCTAATTAAAAATAAAAAATAAATAAACTAAAATAAATAAAAAATAAACTAAGTAAACTAAATAAACCTAAATCTACCGGTTTACTTAATTAAAGAAAAACTCTAAATCCTAAATCCTAAACCCTATACCCTAAAACTAACCCTAAACCCTAAACCCTAAACTTATAACATAAACCTATAACCCTAAACCCTAAACCCTAAACCTTAACCCCTAAAAAACCCTAAACCCTAAATGCTAAATTGTAACCCTAAACCCTAAACCTTAAAAGCATAAACCCGAAACCCTAAACCCCAAACCCTAAACCCTAACCCAAAATCATAAACCCCAAACCCTAAACCTAAACCTAAAGTAACTAAATAAATTAAAAAATCAACCTAAACCCCAAAACTTAATAAACCTAATTCTAAACCAAAACCCTAAGAATGGGTAACCTTGACAGGTGAACATCACCGCAACTGGCTCGCCTAAATCTGCAAGGGAGGCAAAGGTAGAAATTATGGTTGTGGGAGATCTGAGGTGCTATTGGATATGGAGGTGGTCGAGAAGTGGGTTATGGAGGTGGGAGGAGCGATGGAGGTTACAACTGGTGATGGTGGAGGGAGAGATTGGGGATATGATGGTTGATCCCGCTACTCGAGAGGGTGGGTGGTTCTAATGGGAACTGGAGAAATTAAAGAACCACATCGATCCGCTATGGAATTATGTCTTTATAGAAGGTTCTGTTATCTGGTTTTTGATTTGCTCTATGCTTGCTCATTTTTTATCTATGTCATCACTTGTGTCTTAGAAAACTTGGTGTGTTAGATTGAAATGTTCAATATGAATTTGAACTCCGTTAAAAAAAAACCAATGACCCTAAACCTAAAAAATGAAATAAAAATAAAATTAAACTAAAAAATAAACATAAACCTAAACCTAAACATAAACCTAAACCTAAACCTAAACCTAAACCTAAACCTAACAAATAAACTAAAATAAAAAACCTAAATTAAAATAATTAAAATAAATAAAATATAATAAAAATAAATCTAAATAAAAAAACTAAAATAAATAAAAAATAGACTAAATAAACTAAAAAAAGCTTAAACCTACTAGTTTACTTAATTGAAAAATAAACCTAAACTAAAACCTAAATCCCAAACCTAAAACCTAAACCCTACACCTAAAACTTAAACCCTAAACCGTAAAACTTAAACCCTAATAAGAATAATAAAATAAATAAAATAAAATAAAAATAAAAATATAAAAAATAAAATAAAAAGAACCATAACCCTAAACCCTAAACCCTAAAACTAACCCTAAACATGAAACCCAAAACCCAAAACCCAAAACCCTAAAACCCTAAACCCCAAACCCAAAACCTAAAATCCTAAATGCTAAACCCTAAATCCTAAACTCTAAAAACCTTATCCTAAAGCCTAAAAACCCTAAACCAAAAATCCTAAACCCTAACCCAAAACCCAAAACCCTAAAACCCTAAATCCTAAACCTCAAACCCTAAACCCTAAAACCTAAAAACGTAAACCTAAAGAATAAAATAAAAATAAAACTCAACTAAAAAATAAACTTAAACCTAAACCTAAAAAATAAACTAAAATAGAAAACCTAAACTAAAATAAATAAACTTAACTAAATAAAAATAAAAAATAAACCTAAATAAAAATAAAAACTACAATAAACTAAAATAAATAAAAGATAAACTAAGTAAGCTACATAAACCTAAACCTACCGATTTACTTAATTAAAAAAAAGAAACCCTAAATCGTACATCCTAAATCCTAAACCCTAAACCCTAAATCTTAAAACTAATCCTAAACCCTAAACCCTAAACCTACAACCCTAAACCATAAACCCTAAACCCTAAACCCTAGAAAACCCTAAACACTAAACCGTAAACCCTAAACCCTAACCCTAAACCCTAAACCCTAAACTAACCCTAAACCCTAAACCCTAAACCCCTAAACCTAAACCTAACCTAAACCTAATGTAACTAAATAATAAACCTAAACCTAAACCCAAAGAATGGGATGAACTTGATGGGAACATCACTATCAACCTTAGATCTATGGTGGAGGTGAAGGCGAGGTGGAAGTTATCACAAGTGGTGGTGGGGATCCGAGGTGTTGGATATGGAGGTGGTCGAAAAGTGGTGGTTGGAGGCCGAGGAGCTGAGGTTACAAAAGTGGTGGCGAGGGAGAGATAAGGATGGTCGATCCACTACCAGAGGCCTGGGTTCTGATGGGAGCTAGAAATTGAAGAATGATTAACCGATTTGGTGCATATGGAACTGGCCTTTATAGAGACTATTCTAGTAATCTAGGTTTTAATTTGCACTATGCATGGTCATTTCTTATCTATGTCACTTGTGTCTTAGAAAACTGTGTTACTTTCATGAAATCAAAAGAAGAAATGTTGAATATGAATTTGTTCTCTGCTAAAAAAAAAACAAAAACTCTAAACTAAACCTGATCCATAAACTTAAACTCTAAACCCTAAACCATAAAAATAAAATAAATAAAAAAATAAAGAAATCCTAACCCTAAACTCAAAAACTAACCCTAAACTCTAAACCCTAAGCCCTAAACCTACAACCCTAAACCCTAAACCCTCAACCCTAAACTTTAAACCTTAAACTCTAAACCTTAAAACCCTAAACCCTAAACCCTAAACCTTTAACCCTAAACCCTAAACCATAAATCCTAAACCTTAAACCCTAAACCTATATCCCTAAACCCTAAACCTTAAACTGTGAACCCCAAACCTTTAACCCTAAACCCTAAAGCCTAAAACCTAATCCCTAAACCCTAAAAACCTAAACCTAAATATAATAAAATATTAAAAAGAATAAATAAAAATCCTAAACCTGAATAAATAAAAAAAATAAAATAAATTAAAAACCTAAACTAAAACCTAAACATAAACCTAAACCTAAAACCTAAACCCTAAACACTAAACCTAAACCTAAAGTTACTAAATAAATTATAAAATAAACCTAAACCATAAAACTTAATAAACCTAAACCTAAACCTAAACCCTAAGAATGGGTAAAACTTTGACGGCAGGAACATCACTATCAACCGTGCCTGCCTAGATCTAGTAGTGGAGCGCTAAGTGGTGGTGGGGGATCTGGGTGGTGATGGTGGATCTGAGGTGGTCTGAGCAAGGTGGGGAGGGAGGAGTGACTGAGGTTACAACCGTGGTGGTGGCGAGGGAGAGTTAGGGATATGATGGTGGATCCCGCTACTTGAGACGATGTTTGATGAATTGGAACTAGAGAATCAAGAACTAAAGGACCATCCGCTATGGAACTATGTCTTTATCTAAGATCTAGTTTTGATTTGCTCTATTTATGCTTTATTTATATGTCTCATGTGTCCTAGAAAACTTAGTGTTACTTGGTTAATGAGATCAAAAAGAAGAAATGTTGAATATGAATTTGTTATCAATTAAAAAAAATCAAAAACCTTAAACCCTCAACTAAAACCTGAACCCTAGATCTAAAACTTAAACCTAAACCCTAAAAATTCTAAACCTTAAACCCTAAACCTTAAACCCTAAACCCTAAACCCTAAACCCTAAAACCATAAACCCTAAACTCTAAAACTACCTTAAACCCTAAACCCTAATCCCTAAACCCTAAACCCAAACCCTAAACCCAAAACCCTAAACACTCAACTAACACTAAACCCTAAACTAAACCCTAAACCCTAAAAAGCTAAAAACCTAAACCTAAACTAAATAAAGCCTAAAAATATAATAAATAAAAAATCCTAAACTAAAATAAAATAATAAATAAAATAAAATAAAAACCTAAGCTAAAACCTAAACCTAAACCTAAACCTAAACTTAAAAATAAAAAATAAAAAATAAAAACTAAACTAAAATGAAATAAATAAAAACTTAAACTAAACTAAAAAAATAAAAAACATAAATAAAATAAAAACTAAACCTAAAATAAAATAAAATAAAAACTAAATAAAAACCTAAAACAAAAAAATAAACCTAGAAGTAAAACCTAAAAATAAGTAAAATATAAAATTTAAAACCTAAAAGAAAAACTATACCTAAAATAAAAAGAAAATAAACCTAAACCTAAAGTAAAATAAACTAAACTAAAATAAATAAAACCTGAACCTAAAATAGACTAAACCTAAACCTAAACCTAAACCAAAACACTAAATGAAATAAAATAAAATAAAAATAAACCTAAACCTATACTAAAAAATAAAACCTAAAATTAATCCTAAAATAAAAACCTAAAACCTAAACCTAAAAAAATAAAATAAAAAGCTAAACCTAAACTAAAAATAAAAAATAAAACTTAAACCTTAAAAATAAAATAAAAATAAAACTAAACTAAAAAATAAACTTAAAAAATAAACTAAAATTAAAACCTAAACTAAGATAAATAAACCTAAAATAAATAAACTAAATTAAATTAAAATAAAAATAAAAATAAAAAAAACTAAAATATATAAAAAATAAACTAAATAAATTTAAACCTACAAGTTTACTTAATTTAAAAAATAAAAAACCCTTACCCTAAACCCTAAACCATAAAAGTAACAATAAACCCTAAACCCTAAACCCTAAACCATAAACCATAAACCCTAAAACCCTAAACCTTAAACTCTAAACCCTAAACCCTAAACCCTAAACCCTAAAACCCAAAACCTACAATCCTAAACTCTAAACCTTAAACCCAGAACCCTAAACCCTAAAAATCTAAAAACATAAACCTAAAATAAATAAAATCTAAAAATAAAGTAAATAAAAAACCTAAACCTAAATAAAATAATAATAATAAACTAAAACTAAAACCTAAAACTAAAACCTAAACATAAGCCTAAACCTAAACTAAAAAATAAAATAAAATAAAAGATAAAAATTAAACTAAAATAAAATAAATAAAAACATAAACTAAACTTAAACAAATAAAATAAACTTACAAAAAACCTAAATAAAATAAAAACTAAACGTAAAATAAAAATAAAATAAACCTAAAATAAAATAAAATAAAAACTAAATAAAAAGCTAAACGTAAAAAATAAACCCAAAAAAATCTTTAAAATAAATAAAAAATAAAACCTAAACCCTAAACTAGAAAAAAACCTAAACCTAAAATAAACCTAAACCTAAACCTAAACTAAAATACACTAAACTAAAATAAATCAAGCATAAAACTAAACCTAAAATAAACTAAACCTAAACCCTAAACTAAATAAAATAAGATAAACTAAAAATAAACCTAAACTTAAACTAAAAAATAAAACCTAAAAATAAAACTAAAATAAAAACCTAAAACCTAAACTTAAAAAAAATAAAATAACAACCTAAACCTAAACGTAAAAATAAAAAAATAGAAACTAATAAAAAAAATAAAATAAAATAAAACTAAACTAAAAATAAGCATAAACCTAAACCTAAAAAATTAACTAAAATAAAAAAACCAAACCAAAATCAATAAACCTAAAATAAATAATCAAAACTAAATAAAAATAAAAAATAAACCTAAATAAAAATAGAATAATAAAATAAACTAAAATATAAAAAATAAACTAAATAAACCTAAACCTATCGATTTACTTAATTTTTTCTTAAAAAAATAAAACCCCCTAAACCCCAAACCCTAACCCTAAATCCTAAACCCCAAACCCTAAACCCCTACCCAAAACCTCTTTCCCTCTGTGCCTCCCTCTCATGAGTTCCCCTCGGATTGGCCGTTCTCGGTTTGGGCGCTTCTCTGCGCTTTCTCTCACTGGCCTGCGTTTTGACTCTCCATATGGTGTACGTCCTCGGATGAAATGGCAGGCTTTGGTCTCTCAGAATCCGTGCTTCTCGCCGCCGACACCGCTTTCTCGACTCCTGTTTTGGACTCTCTGAATGCTCCTTGTTAAATCATTCAAAGGATGCATGCGGTAAGATCTCTAACTTCGAATGCCTTAATCTCATTTGACATCATTCATATTGTGCGGCATTATGTGTTGGTCGGATGTTGAGAAACTTGCTAAGCCCTTTGAGTTTGCTTTGGGTAAATTCTCCCTTCGATGCGACTCTTGATAATATTAGCTCTTTCTTTCATAGTTTAAAATTATCGTATTTTCACTTTCTCCGATCGATCCTCACATTCTTATTCAACTCTCAAATGATTTAGATTATTGGTTTTGCTCATCGTTCTTATTTTGTGCATAATTGTCATATTGAAATGTTAGCCCTATTTGATGTCAAAGAGGAATCTCCCATTGTCCCTCTTTGGCTTGCTTTTCCTAACATGCGCATACATTATGTCACTCATCAAGTATTGTTTGTTGTTGGCGTCCTTTTTGGTAGGCCTCTCCAAATTGACCAAGCAACGGCCACTAGATCTAGGCCATCCGTCGCTCGTATTCTCGTTGAGATAGATATCACAAAAAATATCCCAAAGAGGTTTGGATTGGCTCAAAAATTTGGATATAGTCAAAAGTTGAATTCAAAATTTTCCGTCTTTTGCACTCACCAAGATTCACGCACTCAGAATGCTTTGTGCTCATCCTAATCTCAAGAAAAATTTATCGAACATGACTACCATTAATGGGGGAAAACAACTATCTAGCATATGTGCCTAAAGATACTCAAAAGAACCCTCCTTCCCACACCTCCTCTCGATTTGTCTAGTGGAAAACACTCGACCTTGGTACTAAAATGCTCATTGAAGGGTGTGGCGATACATTGACAATTTACCTAACCTCACCCCCATGTCGGTTTCCCCCGATAGCTCTTTCTTTGCATTTAAATCCTGAAAATCTGAATGGTAGCCTTATATTGGACACCCAACTAATCAATTTGAATGAGAATCATATAATGGACCAAAATAATGATGACCTTATGGCTTCAGAACATATTGAGAAAGATATTTGTATTACGAATGGTGCAAGGACTTCCCCATCTATTTCCCTTCAGAGTGATAATCATCAAGTGAACCCAACTTCTCACACTCTATCCGATAGGGAAGAAGGTGAAATCCCCTCTTCTACAACATTGATAGATCCTCTACTATTCGGAACTCAAAATCAATCTCTTTCGATGGAGATAATTTGGATTGGATAGACCTTTCAAATGGTTAAATACAAGAAATCCTACAAAGCAAAATTCTAATAATAACTTCACTAGAACCACTCGCTCTTCATCCACCCCAAAAAGTAATGTGTCATCACTTCTTTCCTCTCTTTCCTTTCTTTCTTTCTTTTCCTTTTGGTTATCTCCTTATGATTAATTTTCTTATTTGGAATATCCGAGGTTGTGGGACTCTTCCTGTCCGCAATCGTGTTAGGAGTCTTTGTCGTACCCATAATATTAAGTTACTTGTTCTTATTGAACCTTCATTAATTCTTCTAAGATTGCTTTTGTTGCTAGATCCCTTGGTTTCATAATTTCTTCTTCAATCTTAATAATAAAATTTGGTGCTTTTGGCACAACTCATCACCATTTCCATCATTAATGATCTTGACCAATTGGTTAATGTCAAAATCTCCTTAGGTGACTTATCGACTTTTGGCTCTTTTATCTATGCTTCTTGTAATAGATGGTAGGAATGTCCTTTGGAATCACTTACGCTTTCTTCCTCGGGTAACCTTCCCCAGTTGGTTGGAGCGATTTCAATACTATCATAGCTAGCTCGAGAAAGAAGGGGAGGATGTTCTCCCAACCTTCATTCCATGGAGGACTTCTCAAACATGATCCTGGATTGCAATCTGATCGACATTGGTTTCACTGGGTCCAATTACACGTGGCATAACTCTAGACTTTGGCAGCGTCTAGATAGAACCCTCTTTAATTCTCTCTAGATCAATCGTGGCCTACCATTGTTGAGCATTTGAGCGTAACTTTGTCGACCATGCTCCTCTTTTGATTTCCTTCAAAACCTCCCCTACCCGTCTACTCCTCTCCTTTCAGATTTCAAAATATGTGGACACAACATAGTGACTTTACCAATGTCTCACTAATTGGATATTTTTTTCCGGATAATTGTTAAAGGTATGACTCGCCTTTGGCTTAAGCTCAAAAGACTTAAACAAAATCTCAATTGGTGGAACAAACACATTTTCAAAACCTTTTCACAAATCTTAAAGCTATGGAACAAGAGGTTTGTTCTCTTGAAGAGGTCTCCGATCCCAGACTTGAGGAGTTGAACATTGCCAAGAATACCTTGGCTAATTATCAAAACATGGAAGAAACCTATTGGCGTCAAAAAAGCGCTAGTAAGCATATGATGGTGGCGAAACACCGGTATTTTCATGCCATTTGTAATAAAGCGGAGCCTTAAACTCTATTAAGAAAAATTAAGAACCTTAATGGTGAATGGATAGATAATGATATTAAGGATTACATCATTCATCATTTCCAAACTTTATTAAATTCTAATCCATTCTTTGGGAACTTTATCAAACACTCATCTTATCCCTCTATGATTAACGGTGGATAATCATTTACTCACTATGTGTCCTTAGAAGGAGATTAGTAATACTCTTAAGAACATGAACACTCTTTCAGGACGGCTATGACCCACTTCTTTCAGCATTGTTGGTCATTTATTAAATCGACTTAGTTGATCTTTGTTATTGATTTCTTTGATGGCAATCCTATACCCAAATACTTTTCTAGCACTTCTATTGTCCTTATTTCCAAAACTAACAACCACAATCTTGGGGCAATTTTAGACCGATTAGTCTTTGCACCTTTTTCAAAACTCATTGCTAAATTAATTAACAATAGACTTCGCCCTTTGCTTCCTAAAATCATCTCCCTAATCAAGCTGGTTTTGTTAAAATAGTAATATCGGATAATATTCTTCTTGCGCAAGCGGTTCATGACATTATGTCCCTTCTAGAGAGGCAACATCTTATTCAAATTGGATATCGCTAAAGCATTTGACAATCTCTCATGGGAGTTTCTATTCAAATCTGAATTTGTTTGGGTTTTCGATAGCTTTATGATTATAAAAGGTGTATCACCGAATGTGGTTTTGGTTATCTTGAATGGTGAGTCCATAGGTTTCTTTCCTTTAGCCATGGTTTGAGGCAAGGTGACCCACTATCACCTTCTCTCTTTTATCATAGCTATTGAATACACTCAGGAGCCTTAACGATCTAATAATCCAATATGTCTTTTAAAACTCATGGAGGCTTCCCTATTTCTCATCTTAGCTTTGCGAGATGATTTTATCATCTTCGCAGCTCCCTTCAACATGTTAAAACCATTAAGAACCTTCTAAATGATTTTGGTAAAGTGTGGCCTTTTCTTAATGAAGGAAAATGCAATTTTATTCCTTCCTAAGATTCCACCTAATAGACTTAACCAAATATCCGAATTACTAATTTCAAAAACTCAACTCCCTCTTAATTACCTTGGGGCTCACTCTTTAAACAAAGAGATCACACCTTTTGATGATCTAATTCAGAAAATTTCCAACAAAATTTTGGTTTGGGAATTTCATTTACTCTCTTTTGTGGTAGGCTTACCTTGATCAAGAGCACTCTAAATTCCATGCCTATATACCTTCTCCAAACCATTGTGCCTACCAACTCTACCATCAATAGAATTGGTCTATTAAACAAATTCTTACGGGAACCAATACCTCCTCTAAAAGAATGCTGGTCATCTTGGTCCAAAATTGTGGTACTCTTGAAGGGAGGTGCAGGTTGTAAATCCATTAAAGAAGTAATCAATGCCTTCATACAAACTTTGGTGGAATTTTAGGAGCAATAATAGTCTTTGGGCAAAATTCATGACTTCCAAATATTAGGGTAAACATCCACTCATTTGTCCCTTTAAATTGATTCTCCGTATGGAGAAGACTATGTTACATCAAATGGGATGCGAGAATCCTTAATTTTTTGGGGCATAAACTCAATTCCTTCTTTTGGCAAGACAACTGAGCGTTGTGGATCCATTGATGACTTACTCTACACTCACTCTACGCTCTCTTAATTCATTCATTCGGCAAAACCATAAATGGAATACTAGTAAGATTATTGATTCTATTCCTTCCACTTTCTTAAATATGATTACTAATATTCTATCACTCTAACAATCATGATCGGATTATCTTTAAGCTATCTTATAATGGGATTTCAACCTTAAAATGTGTGGCTTCACACTAAAGACACTCGAGATTCTTCTATTGTGTTCTCCAAAATGGAATAACAATATCCCTTCTTCTTACTCTGTTCTTGGTATCTTAAAAAACTTTATTCTGTTGACTCTTTGTTTGTGGGGTAAAGGGTTTTATTTACCCTCTAAATGTCAATGTTGTTCTCATATTGAGAATGTTAACCATGTTTTTTATTAATGGGGCTATTGCCTCTAAAATTTGGATTTGGTATGGATCTATTCAACCTTTGTCAACTATAATTGTTCTTCTTAATTTATATCAACTTCTTGGAGTTTACTTTGACAATGCAATTAAAGGTCATATAAAATCATAATCTCCATTACTCTTATTTGGTTCATATGGATGGGTGAAATGATGCTAAACATCATGGAATTAGTATGAATCACATGCAGATTATTGCTAGAACTAAAAACAAAATTTGTGAATTGTTTAAAGCCAACTTAATTCATCCCAAACATTTTAAAGGTTGTAAATGTAGCCAATTGGGCCTCAACCTTCCGGACCAAACCTTCTATCGAAATGATAGAATGGTTTTGGAAAAACCTCTTGATCATATTATTAAAATTATCTTGGCGGCTCGTCTCATAATGGACGGTTGTGGAGGCATTTTAGATTCTAAGGGTATAGTCCTATGTGCTTTTGCTTATCCCCTTATTTCCAGCACTGTCCCTTATACTGAGCTTATGGTAGTCCACAAAGCTTTAGAAATTTGTATTCAAAATGGCTGGCTCAATATTTGTTAGAGGTGGACGCTCTTTTATTGATTGATCTTTTGACTTCTACCAATATGAGCAACGCTTGTTTGTACTATCTCCTCAAATAAACTAGGGTTCTTCTCTCTCAATTTTACCATCACTCATGTTTGGCGTGAAGGTAGCGCTTGTCTTGATTACCTTGCAAATTTAGTGCAGATTACAGTATCATCTTCTTTGATCAATTTACATTACCCAAATATTTGCGTGGTCTGGTTAACTTGGACAACTCTGGGCTTCCTTACATCAGAATCTAACCTCCTTTTTTTGCTGGTTTTCTGTTTCCTTGTGCTCTTTATGGATACTCCTCATGGATATCATTGCTGCCTTGTGCTCTTTGCCATGACTTCTTTGCCTTTACCCTTTTCCTTTAGTTTGAAGAATTTTGTTTTGGCATTTTCAATACTATTTGGGATGTTGAACCATATGCACATTAATCTCTGAATTGGAACCTTTGCCCATTGGGTTACATTCTTGGTTTTATAACTTCAATCCCACTTGGGACTTTAATTTCAGATACAATTATTTCTAAAAAGAATTCATTCTTTGGAGGAAGTTATCTACTTTGATGGGCTAGATTTTTACTAACTCTTTTAACCTTTTCTCTTGACAATATGGCTTGGAGCATTGCTACTAACTATGTTGACTCTAGGCATCGGATTAGTGTGCATTATCTTTTGCAATTTTATTTTGATTATAGTTTTTTTTTTTACTAATGCTTACATTCCTTGGGACTCTTTACTCCTTAAAGGCCTTATACACAAGGTTCCATCACTTATCTTTGAAAGGATTTTTGGTTGGTTGTTGGGCTTCAGATTTTTCTATTTTCCTTGCTCATATAATGTCTAACCTCGGATGATTTCAGCAAGAGAAGAAATTGTAATACCACGGTCTCCTTTAATGGTTATTTTGGTCGAAATCTTTATCTTTGGAATGGATTGGGTCTAAAGGCTTTTGGGTTTTGGAGGTTTCTTTGCCATGATTGTTTGTTGATTTGTTTGTTGATTTGGTTTTCATCACTGGGTTTGGTACTGCTTTTTTTTATCTTGCTCCTCCCGATTTTCTTCTCTTTTTTGCCATCTTGCCTACTCTTTTTAGCAAGTTACGGTTTTGGACCTTTATTTTATTAAAATTCTGATTGGTAATGATGTCTGGAATCATCTTCTTATTTTATATTCTAGTGACTTACAATGTTGCATTAGTTGCTCGTATGGGAGTGACTTAGTTTACTGATTTTTTTTAGGCTCATTTTGCTTTGAATCATATTCTGATCACTATTTATATTGTATTCTTCCATCTAATGGGCTCTTTATTTTATCTTGGTTTGTTCATGCGGTATTATAGTACGATGTTGCTGTTGATGTCTTAAGATTTTGGATGTTTGTGGATTTGGCTTATCGATTAGTTGCCTCACTTGTCGTAACTTTCTATAGTATCTTCTGCTTCTAATATTGAGCGGATCCTTGTCTCAATTTTTTCTGGAGCTTAACCTATGGTTTGTATACTCTCAATGATTGTTATTATGGAAAGGATGTGGGGTATTTCTCCAAGGATAGTGTTACTACTGTTTTGAATGTTCCTTATGTGGTAACTTTTCTGATCTTCACGATCATTTGTCTCTCTGGGAGTGACATTATCCTTTATCTCTTAATCTGCGTAGTCCTTTAATGCTATAAGTTACGTGGTAATTTAGGTGGGACTTTCTTTGATTTACCTTTAATTAATGGTTTCTTATTACTAAATGCATGAGGACTTTTGCTCTTAGGACTACTATTGAGCACCTATTGGTTGCGTTTTCTTTATTGCGATTATTTTTATTAGATCCCATCTCTACACTAATATCTCTTTGCGAGAATGGAATTGTGTTATTCTTTTCCATATTAGTCTTCTTGTTTAGTTTTGGTTCCCATGATCAGGTTTGGAGTTTTCAAGATTATCATTATGCATCTTGGGATTGTGGGCCTTTACTCGATGGAAAATCCTTGAACTTATACAATCTCTTCTATATATCCATCTTAGTAATATTTCCTTTTCTTTATGGGAGTGTTAGCTGTATTGTCCATCTGTGGGATGTTGTTGCTTTTCCTTTGTTTCTCCCATCCCATGCTATGATTGGAATACGTTCAACTTGAAGCACATTTCTTTATTATGCTTGGAATTAATCAATGATTTATCTTATATGCATAATTGGGTCATTAACAAACCCACTAGTTATTGTATTATTACCTGGCGAATTGGATTATGGTTCACGACAGCGTCGATTTCTCCGTCACCTCTTGGATAGGCTTATGGTGGGGAGATATGCATTATCCTATATATGTTATGGGTGGAATCTTGGCCAGCTTGTTGGTTTTCTGCCTTGTTGGTTTTGGCTGGATCAATCCCACCTTACTCCCCACGTGGCTTTGGATTATTTGGTTGTGAGTTTATTGATGTTCTTGATTGCTTGGTTGTTTTGCTTTGAATCACCTTCCGTCTATTTTATGCTTATCATTGGAATTCATTGATCTACCTTTTCTGCTATTGTTTAGTTCATCCTTTTTCTGTCAAACTTTTGGTTTTTCTGGATGAGTGGCAACTTGGCGAATTAACTGGTTTTTGCTGTTTTGGTGGTCTCTTTCTGAATGAGATTTTTCCTTTTCTTTGTCTTGTTATTTGGATTGATTGGCTGGATTCTAATGTGGATTCTAATGTGGATCTAATCTGTATTTCTATTGCACTAGCTATTTTGTTGTTGGGCGGTTTCTCAGTGCCATCCTATTTCTATCACGGGGTATTGCTCATTATCGATAGCTGTGATCTTACACCCTTGTTTCTATTCCCAACTGGGACCTGAATGGCTTGTGCTCTGCTACTATCTTTTTGTCTTGGGAATTTATCCTGGAATGCATTCTTTATGAGACACGATCATGTCTTGGTTTTGGCTGTCTTGGCTGCTACTGCCTGGGCTGTCCTTTACTCTTGGTTATCTGTACTCTTGTATTTCTGGATTCTCATATGGAAATTATTTGGCCTCCCAGTTTTTCTAATCTGGGACCGGTCAGCTTAGTGCTTACTCCTTGGAATATAATCTCTATTATTAAAGGGTGGTATTATGAACTGTCTCTGTCTTTTCCTGTTTATGGTTTAATTCCCTGGCTTTTGCTGACATGCTTATTGGCTATTTCTTGGGTTTTAGTTCTGCCTTCCCACTATTGTTTCACGCAAACTATTGAATTGTATCTAATATGGGGTGCACCAATCAGATGCATTATATTGATTGGGCACTTTTACGGACCTTACATCTACCCTAAGCTATACTTCGGCCCGGGAGTTATTTATTTACCTTAATCGGGATGGTGTCTTTTAAAGACCCATTGACTTGCTTCCAGATTTAGAGCTAATTCTTTGTTATTTTCAGGGGATGGTTTCTTTCGAGAACTATTGCATATGCATAAATATGATTTTGTTTAGGTTTTGCGGTAATAAAGCTCACATGATTATCAACAATTGGGTACTCCCACCTTCTCATGGGTTTGTTTATGATGTGATGTTCTCACTCCTTTTTTGGTTAGTAGCTCTTGTGATGTAACCCTTCTGAAGTTTGGATGCTCATACTTGCATACTAACATGGTGTGATTGAGCTGAGCCTTCTCTACCACATTTCCTTATTATCATACTCTTATTATATTGTTTCCCTTTTTTTTGTTTGTATTACATTAACTGTTCTAATCTCTCTCTCTCACTATCACTTTGCAGGTGTTTCTCCCTTTTTATCTTGCAGGTTTGCTCCATATTATCAAGCACTCTTACAACCATCAGAGCATTGGGCTTATCTTTTCTTTAGCTTATTATGTTAATCATCTTGTATCTTTTGTTTGCATTATGGTTTTCTTTTGCTCTTGGATGTACTTAGTTGGGGATTTACTCCTTAGGCTAATGTAGCTCTTTGAGTAGTTTAGTTTATCCCCTTTAAGGACCTTGTAACCTTTTTTTGTAATAAAATACCCCATATAATGGGGTTTCCCTAAAAAAAAAAAAAAAAAAACCCTAAACCCTATACTAAAATCTTAAACCTTAAACTAAACCCAAACCTACCCTAAACCCCAAAACCTAAACCAAACCCTAAACCCTAAAACCTAATCCCTAAATAAACCCTAAACCTAAAAAAAATATAAAATACCTAAAAATAAAAAAAACTCTAAGAATAAACTAAATAAAACCTAAAATAAAATAAAATAAAAACCTAAACCTAAAAAAATAAAATAAAATAAAGTAAAACTAAACCTAAAAATAAAATAAAATAAAATAAATAAATAAATAAAATAAAAACTTAAAAACTAAACTAAAAATAAAAAAAACCTAAGAATAAAAAAAACCTCAATAAATAAAATGTATGTAAAATAAAATAAAATAAACCTAAAATAAATAAAATAAAAGTAAAATAAAACCTAAACCTAAAATAAAACCTAAAAATATAAAAAATTAAAAACCTAAACCTAAAATAAATAAAACTAAACTAAACTAAACCTAAACTAAATAAAATATTAATTAAAAATAAATCTAAACAAAACTAAAAAAATAAACCTAAAAAAATAAACTAAAAGAAACCAAACCTAAACCTAAAAATAAAATAAAACCTAAACCTACCTAGATAAAATAAAAAACCTAAAATAAAATAAAATAAACTACTAAAATAAAAAACCTAATCTTAAAATAAATAAAATAAACCTAAACTAAATTAAATAAACCTAAAATAAATACTAAATGAATAAAAATAAACCTAAATAAATAAAATAAATTAAAACTAAATAAATAAACCTACCTTTGCTAATTTTAAAACCTAAACCCTACCTAAACTCCATAACCACCCTAAACCTAAACCAAAAATCTTAAAAAACCCTACCACAACTCTATAAACCACTAAACCTTACTAACCCTGCACCACTAAAGCATAAACCCTAAACCATAACAACCTAAACCCTAAACCCTACACTACCTAAACCCTAAACCCTAAACCATAATCCTAAACCCTAAAACCTAAACCCTAAACCCTAATCCTAAACCAAAAGTAACTAAATAAATTAAAAAATAAACCTAAACCTAAAAAATAAACATAAACCCTTACCTAAACCTAAGAATGGGCATAACCTTGATAGTAGAACATCACTCAACCCAGCCTAGACATGGAGGCAAGCAATCAGTGGTGGTGGATCCGAGGTCTGATATGGAGGTTGTGGTTAGAGCAATGGTGTTTATGGAGGCAGGAGGAGTGATGGAGGTTATATCCATTGTGGTGGCGGAGGGAGAGATAGGGATATGATGGTGGATCTCTACTAAAGGAGTGGTTCATGGGAAGAAGAAACCTAATATAGAATTTTGTCTTTACAATGAAGTAAATATCTAGGGATTTGCTCTATGTGTGCTCATTTTTTATCTATGTCGTTGCTTGTGTCTTAGAAAACTTTGTGTGTTACTTAGATGATGAAATCAAAAAGAAGAAATGTTGAATATGAATTTGTTATCTGTTTAAGAAAAAACTAAAAACCCTAAACCCTAAACTAAAACTTGAACACTAGACTTATAACCTAAACACTAAATCCTAAAACTTTAAACCCTAAACACTAAAACCTAAACCCTAAAAGCTAAACCCTAAAACTAAACAAATAAAACCCAAAAAAGCTAATACATAATCCTAAATTAAATAAAACTAAAATAAATAAATAAATAACTTAAACCAAAAATAAAATTTAAAAATAAAATAAAATTAAAACCTAAATTAAAAGTTAAACCTAAACCTAAACTAAAACTAAAAAAAACTAAAATAAAATAAATTAAATAAAAACCTAAACTAAACTAAAAAATAAAAAACCTAAATAAAATAAAAATTAAATAAACTAAATAAAATAAAATAAAATCTAAATAAAAACTTAAACCTAAAAAACTTAAAAATAAGTAAAATATAAAACATAAACCCTAAATAAAAAAATGAAACCTCAAATAAAAATAAAATAAACCTAAACCTAAAATAAAATAAATAAACCTAAACCTAAACTAAATAAACCTAAAATATAAATTAAAAAACCTAAACCTAAACTAAAAAATAAAACCTAAAATAATCCTAAAATAAAAACTTAAAACCTAAACCTAAGAAAATAAAAAAAACTAAACCTAAACCTAAAAATAAAAAATAAAAAATAAAACCTTAACCTTAAAAATAAAATAAAACTTAACTAAATTAAAAAAAATAAACTAAAATAAAAAACTTAAACAAAAATAAATAAACTTAACATAAATAAACTGAACTAAATAAAAATAAACATAAACCAAAATAAAAATTAAAAAATTAAATAAACTAAAATAAATAAAAAATAAACTAAATAAATGAAATAATCCCAAACCTACAAGTTTTCTTAATTTAAAAAACATAAAAATAATAAAATAATAAAAAATGCCCTAACCCTAAAACCAAAACCCAGGCCTAAACCTGACCTAAACTAAATCCACAAAACCTTAAAACCCTGGCCAAAACACAACCCAAACCCTAAACCTAAACCCAAACTCTAAACATAAACCTAAACCCTAAACCCCAACTATAACCCTAAACCTAATCCTTAAACCCCAAACCCTAAATACTTGAAAACTTAAACCTAAACTAAATAAAATCTAAAAATAAAATAATTAAAAAAAAACCTAATCCTAATAAAATAAAATAAAAATCTAAGCTAAAACCAAAACCTAAAACCTAAAAATAAAATAAAATAAAAGATAAAAACTAAACTAAAATAAAATAAATAAACCTAAAATAAACTAAAAAATAAAATAAACCTAAATAAAATAAAAAAACTAAATGTACAATAAAATAAAATAAAGCTAAAATAAAATAAAATAAAACTAGCTGAAACCAAAACCTAAAATAAACAAAATAAAATAAACTAAACCTAAACTAAAATAAATAAAACCTAATTCTAAACCTAAAATAAACTAAAAAACTAAATAAAATAAAATAAACTAAAATAAACTTAAACCTAAATTTAAAAATAAACATTAAAATAAACCTAAAGTAAAACCTAAAACCTAAACCCTAAACCCTAAAAAGTTAAAAACATAAACCTAAACTAAATAAAACCAAAAATTAAAATAAATAAAAAAATCTAAACAAAATAAAATGAAAAAACAAAATAAAATAAAAACATAATCTAAAATCGAAACCAAAAAAGAAAGGAAAATAAAAAAAACTAAACTATAATAAAATAAATAAAAGGCTAAACTAAACTAAAAAATAAAAAATCCTGAAATAAAAAAAAATTAAAACTAAATAAAAACCTAAATATAAAAAATAAATCTAAAAATAAATGCTAAAAATAAATAAAAAATAAAACCTAAACCCTAAACTAAAAAAAAACCTAAACCTAAAATAAAAATAAAATAAACCTAAACTTAAACTAAGATAAACTAAACTAAAATAAATAAAACCCAAACCTAAACCTAAAATAAACTGAACCTAAACCAATACTTAAGCTAAATAAAATAAAATAAACAAAAAATAAAGCTAACACTAAACTAAAATAAATCCTAAAAAAATGTAAATAAAACCTAGGCAAAACTAAAAGAAAAATATAAAAAACCCATAAAAAAATAAAATAAAAATAAACTAAACTAAAAATAAACCTAAGCCTAAACCTAAAAAATAAAATAAAATAAACCTAAAATAAATAAATAAACTAAATAAAATAAAATAAAGCTAAATAAAATAAAACTAAATAAATAACTAAACTAAAATAAACATACCTGTGGGTTTGCTTGATTTAAAAAAACCCCAGACCCAAACCCAAAACCAAAACCTAATCTAAACCTGACCCACCTAAAACCCTAACCACAGGCCCTGACCATACCATAAACCCTAAATAACACTAAATCCTAAAACCCTGTTCCCCAAGCCTAAATCTATAAACCTAAACCCAACCAAAATAAAACCCACAAAAACCTAAAAAAACTGACTAAAACTAAAAATAAAATAAATAAATAAACCTAAACCTAAATAATTAAAAATAAAATAAAATAAAACCTAAACTAAAATTAAACCTAACATAAAATAAAATAAAATAAAAATTAAATCTTAACATAAAATAAATAAAACCTAAATTTAAATAAAAATAAAATAAAAAAAAATAAAACCCAATAAAATAAAACTAAACATAAAATAAAATAAAATAAACCAAAATAAAATAAAATTTAAATATAAACCTAAACCTAATAATAAAACCTAAAAATAAATAAAAAATAAAACCCAAACCCTAAACTAAAAGTAAAAACTAAATCTAAAATAAAAATAAAATAAACAAAATAAAATAAATCTAAACCTAAACTAAAATAAACTAAAACTAAAGCCTAAACTAAATTAAATAAAATAAACTAAAAATAAACATATAACTAAACTAAAAAATAAAACATCAAAGTAAACCTAAAATAAAAACTTAAAACCTAAATCTTAAAAAATAAAACAAAAAATAAACCATACCTAAAAATAAAAATAAAACCTAAACTTAAAAAAAGAAAATAAAATAAAACTAAACAAAAATAATCATAACCTAAACGTAAACTTAAAAATTATACTAAAATAAAAAATCTACACAAAAATAAATAAACCAAACTAAATAAAAATTGAAAATAAACCTAATTAAAAATAAAAATAAAGTAAATTAAAATAAATAAAAAATAAACTAAATAAACCTAAACCTACCGGTTTACTTAATTTTTTTTTAAAAAACACCTTAAACCCTAAAGCCTAAACCCTAAACCCTAAATCCTAAACCTTGAAATTAACACTAAACCCCGAACCCTAAACCCTAAACCCTAAACCCTAAAAACCTAAAAACTTTTTTCTAAACTAAATAAAACCTAAAAATAAAATAAATAAATAAAACCTTAACCTAAATAAAATAAAAAACCAAATCAAATAAAAACCTAAACTAAAATCTAAACCTAAACCTAATCATAAAAATAAAATAAAGTAAATAATCAAATCTAAACTAACATAAAATAAATAAAACCCTAAACTAAACATAAAAAATGAAATAAACCTAAAAATAAAAAACATAAATAAAATAAAAACTAAACATAAAATAAAAATAAAATAAACCTAAACTAAAGTAAAATAAAAAACTAAACCTAAAAATAAATAAATAACAAAACACAAACCCTATACTAAAATAAAACTAAACTAAAATAAAAAATAAAATAAAAATAAAATGAACTAAACCTAAACTATAATAAACTAAACCAATATATAAAACCTAAACCTAAACCTAAGATAAACTAAACTTAAATCAGAAACTAAATAAAAAATTAAATTAATAATAAACCTAAAACTAAAATAAACCTAAAAATAAACCTAAAATATAAACCTAAAACCTCAACCTAAAAAAAAAATTAAAACCTAAACCGAAACCTAAAAATAAAAAAAATAAAACATAAACCTTAAAAATAAAATAAAAGTAAAACTAAACTAAAAACTAAACATAACCTAAACCTAAACCAAAAAAATAAACTAAAATAAAAAACATAAATTGAAATAAATAAACCTAAAATAAATAAACCTAACTAAATAAAAACAAAAAATAAACCTAAATAAATAAAAAAATAAATTAAAATAAAAAACTAAATAAACTTAAACCTGTTGGTTTGCTTATTTTTCTTAAAACCATAAACCTAAACCCAAAACCCTACTAAATTCTAAACCCTAAACCCTAAACCCAACCATAATTCTAAACCACAAACCACCTAAGAAACCTAAACTGAGCCAAACCCTGAGCCCTAAACAAACTGGGGTGAAACCATGGCCGCCTAAATCTGACTAACCCTAAACCACACCCAGATGCAACCTAAACCCTGACTTAAACTAAACCACAAATCCTGGGCCACTCCCCAGGCTAAACCAGGCCCTAGGCCTAATCTGACCTAAACTACTTAAAATCATAAACCCTAACTGAGCCATAAAGCTGGACTGGCCCTGGGCCCTTAAACCCACAAACCACAACCAAACCACTATCATAAACTAAACTGAGCTAAAACCCTGTAAACCCTGAGCTAAAACCCAAATCCTGACCATAAACCCACAAAACCAAAGTTTAAACCTAAACTAAATAAACATAAAATAAATAAATAAAAAAAACTAAACCTAAATAAATAATAAAATAAAACCTCAACTAAACCTAAACCAACAATAATAATTAAAATAAAAAATAAAACTAAAAAAAACCTAAAATAAAAAAAACCTAAGAATAAAAACCCAAATAAAATAAAACTAAACATAATTAATTTAAACTAAACTAAAATAAAATAAAATTAAAAATAAATAAAAGAAATCTAAAAAAATAAACCTAAAAATAAAACCAAAATAAGAATAAAAAAAACCTAAACCCTAAACTAAAAAAAAACCTAAACCTAAAATAAAAATAAAATAAACAAATTAAAGTAAGCCTAAGCCTAAACTAAAGTGAACTAAACTAAAATAAATAAAAGCTAAACCTAAATCTAAAATAAAAAAATAAACCTAAACTATAAAATATAAAAAAAAATTAAACCAAAATTAAAATAAAAAATGTTAACCTAAAATAAAATAAAACTAAACCTAAAATAATAAAATAAACCTAAACCTAAAATAAAATAAAATAAAACTCAACTAAAAATAAACATAAACCTAAACTAAGCCTAAAATAACTAATTAAAAAATAAACTAAAATAAATAAACCTAATATAAAATAAACTAAACTAAATAAAAATAAAAATAAACCTAACAAAATAAAATAAAATGAACTTAAAATAAATAAAATAAACTAAATAAATAAAATAAACATAAACCTAGGTTTAATTAAAAAAAAAAACCCTAACCCACCAAAACTAAACCCACCCTAAACCCTACCCACCTGACCTAAACTAGGCCTAAACTCTAATCTAAACCCTACCCTAAACCCTAAAAGCATAAACCCTAAACAAACCCAAAAAACTCTCACATACTAAACCCTAAACCCAAGCTAACTTCCAAACCCTAAAAACCCTAAACTACACAGATAACTAAATAAATAAAAAATAAACCTAAACCCTAAAACAATAAATTTAAACCCTAAGAATATTGACCTTCATACAGAACATCACATCAACCGGGCTTAGTAGATTTGGCGATAAATTTAGCTGGTTGTGGTTATCACAATGGTGGTGGGGGATCTAGAGTAGTTGTCGGATCAATGGTGGTTATGGAGGCGAGAGGAGCAATAGAGGTTACAGCCGTGGTGGTGGCGGAGGGAGAGATCAATGATATGATGGTTGATCCCACTACACCAAACCCTAAACCCTAGAAAGCTAAAACCTGACCTAAACTAAATAAAACCTAAAATAAAATATATAAAAAACCTTAACCAAAATTAAATAAAATAAAACCTAAAACTGAAACCTAAACCTAAACCTAAAGAGAAAAAAGTAAGAATAAAAACTAAACTAAAGAAAATAAACAAAACCTAAACTAAACTAAAAAAATAAAAACTTAAATAATATAAAAACTAAACCTAAAATAAAATAAAATAAATTTAAAATAAAACTAAATAAAACATAAACCTAAAAAATAAACCTAAATAATTAAATAAATAACCTAAACCCTAAACTAAAAAAAAAACTAAACCTAAAATAAAAATAAAATAAAAAAGCTAACTAAAATAAACTAAATTAAAATAAATAAATCCTAAACCTAAACATAAAATAAACTAAACATAAACCTAGATCTAAACTTAAAATAAAATAAAATAAACTAAAAATAAAACTAAACCTAAACTAAAAATAAAAAATAAAAATAAACCTAAAACCTAAAAAAATAAAATAAAACCTAAACATAAACAAAATATAAAATAAGACTTAAACTAATATAATAAAAAATAAAATAATCTAAAAAAATAAACATAAACCTAAACCTAAAATAAACTAAAATAAAATACCTAAAATAAATAAACCAAACTAAATCAAAATAAAAAATAAGCTTAAATAAAATAAAATAAAATAAATAAAAAATAAAATAAATAAACAAAGAGAAACTACCTGATTTACTTAATTTTCTTAAAAGAATCTTAATCCCTAAACCTTAAAACTAACCCTAGCCCAGCCCTACTGATAAAGGCTAAACCAAACCCAAACCTGAGCCCTACCCTAAACTAACCTGGGCCAAACCATTAAACCCTAAACACTAAATGACCTGAGCCCTGAGCTGACCTAGGCCCTGGGCTACTGGGCCTTCAAACCCTAAAAAAGGCTGACCTGGGCACTCCCTGAGCCATGATCTACCCCAAAACCATGAGCCTGTGCCTAGCCTAAAGAACTGAGCCACCCAGGCTCTGACCTCTCCCTAAAACTGGGCCTAAACCCTACCATGAACTGAGCCACTCTAAATATAAAAATAAAATAAACAAACCTAAACTAAGATAACGTATATAAATGATAAAACCTAACTAAACCTAAACCTAATAACAAAATAAAATAGAAAACCCAAATAAATGAAAAATAAAACCTAAGAATGAAAAAAATAATAAAACTAAATGTAAATTAAAAATAAACCTATAAATAAATAAAGAAACTAAATAAAACCTAAACCTAAAAAAATAAATAAATAAAACCTAAACATTAAACTAAATACAAAAACTTAAACCTAAAATAAAAATAAAATAAAATAAATAAAATAAACCTAAACCTAAACTAAAATAAATAGAACCTAAACCTAAACCTAAACTTAAACTATATATAAAAAATAAACTTAAAATAAACCTAAACCTAAACTAAAATATAAATCTTAAAAATAAACCTAAAATAAAAAACCTAAAGCTAAACTTAAAATAAAATAAAACCTAAACCTAAACCTAAAAATAAAATAAAATAAAAAAATAAACTCATTAAAAAAAATAAACCTAAACCTAAATGTAAAAATAAACTAAAATAAACCTAAACAATAAATAAACCTAAAATAAATAAACTAAACCAAATAAAATATAAACATAAATAAAATTAAAATAAAATAAACAAAATAAAATAAATAATAAACTAAATAAGCAAACCTGGGTTTGTATTTAAAAAAAACCACTAAATCTTAATACCCTAAGCCTGTATAAAACCCTAAACCTTCTGCCTAAACTGGACTCAACTCTAACCCTACCTACCTCAACCTGAGCCTAAACTCCTAAACCTAAAGCATAAACCCAAAACTAAATAAATCCTAAATCTAAACCCCTAAACCTAAACTCTAATCCTAAACCTTAAACAAAATGCATAAACCCTAAAACCTGGCCACAAACCCTAAACCCTACACACAAACCTAAACCTAAAACCCCAAACTAAATGCAAAACCCTAAAACCTAAACCTAAAACTAAAGCAACTAAATGAATTAAAAAATAAAGCTAAATCATAGAACCTAATAAACCTAAACCTAAACCATAAGAATGGGTAGAACCTTGATAGTAGGAACATCACGTCCAGGTTCATTCTAGATCTAGCATTAAGGCTGAGTGATGGTTATCATGATGGTGGGGGATCGAGTCGTGGATATGGAGGTGGTGGTCAAAGCATTGGTGGTTATGGAGGCGGGAGGAGCGACAGAAGTTACAACCATGGTGGTCGCAGTGGGAGAGATTGGAGATATGATGGTGGATCTCGCTACTCGAGAGGTCGGGGTGGTTCTGATGGGAACTAGAGAAACTGAAGAACATTTAATCTGATCTGTTGGTTATGGAACTATCTTTACAGTAGAGATGGTTCTAGTTATCTAGGGTTTTTTATTTGCTCTATGCGTGTTCATTTTTTATTTATCTCATTCTTTGTGTCTTAGAAAACTTGGTGTGTTACATGGTTGATGAGAGCGAAATAAAGAAATGTCGAATATGAATTTGTTCTCTATTATAAAAAACTAAAAACCCAAAACCCTAAACTAAAACCTGAATCCTAGACACTAAACCCTAAACCCTAAATCCTAAAACATTAAACCACAAATCCTAAACCCTTTGAAACCCAACCCAAACCCTAAACCTTAACTAACCTACTAAACCCAAAACCCTAAACTAAAGCTAAAACCTAAACCTAAACTAAATAAAACCTAAAAAATAAATAATTAAAACCTAAACCAAAAAAAATAAAATAAAACCTAAATTAGAACCTAAACCTAAACCTAAAACCTAAACCTAAAAAAATAAAATAAAAATAAAAACTAAACTAAAATACAAACTAAACTAAAAATAAGAAAAAAAAAAATAAAAATTAAACCTAAAATCAAAATAAAATAAACCATATAAAATAAAACTAAATAACTTAAACTAAAATAAACCTAAAAAAAAAACAAAAAAAACTTAAACCTAAAATACCTAAATAAAATAAAATAAACCTAAATTTAAACTAAAATAAACTAAAATAAGTAAAACCTAAACCTAAACCTGATAAACTAAATTGATTCCTAAAAACCCTAAATAAAATAAAATCAACTAAAATAAACCTAAACCTAAACTAAAATAAAACCTAAAAAAATAATCCTAAAAAACCAAACTTAAAATAAACAAAACCTATACCTATACCTAAAATTAAAATAAACCAACCTAAATAATAAAATAAAATAAAACAAAGTAAAAATAAACCTAAACCTAAAAATAAAACTAAAATAAAACTTAAACAAAATAAATAAACCTAAAATAAATAAACAAACTAAATAAATATAAAATAAACCTAAATAAAAATAAAATGATTAAAATAAATAAAAATAAATAAATTAAAATCTATCGGTTTATTTTTTTTTATGCCTAAACCTTTAAAATTAACCACCCAACTTACAAAACCCTCTATCCACCCTAAATACTATACCACTAAACCCCATGCCACATGCAATCCTACCAAACCCACTAAACCCACTGACCTCCCCACCCCAGATGTGGGACCACTCCTAAACTCACTAAAATCTCCTAAACCCACCCAAATGCAGTCTGAGCCCTACCCTAAACTAACCCCCTAAAACCTTCAACCCTTACCAAACCTACCACAGGCTAAATCTACCCTAAATCATAAACCATAAACTTTAACCCTACCCTAAACCCTGTAACCCTAAACCTACCCTACCCCACCCAAACTAAATAAAACTTAAAATTAAATAAATAAAAGACCTTAAATGTAAACCTAAAAATAAAATAAAAATAAGTAAAAATAAATTAAAATGAAATAAAGAAAAATGTAAACTAAACTAAAAATTAAAATAAACCTAAGAATAAAAAACCTTAATAAAATAAAATCTAAATGTAAAATAAAAATAAAATAAACCTTTAATAAAATAAAATAAAAACTACATAAAAACCTAAATCTAAAAAATAAACCTAAAAATAAATAGAAAGTAAAACATAAACCCTAAACTTAATAAAAAAGCTTAAACCAAAAATAAAACTAAAATAAACAAAATAAAATAAACCTAACCATAAACTAAAATAATATAAACTAAAATAAATAAAAACTAAACCTAAACCTAAAATATACTAAATCTAAACCTAAATCTAAATTAAATAAAATAAAATAAACTAAAAATAAACCTAAGCCTAAACAAAAAAATAAAACCTAAAAATAAACCCAAAACTTAAACCTAAAAAAATAAAATAAAAACCTAAACCTAAACCTAAAAATAAAAAATAAAACCTAAACCATAAAAATAAAATAAAAAAACACAACAAAAAAATTAACCTAATCTTAATCCTAAACCTAAATATAAAACCTAAAAATAAATAAAAAATAAACTTAAACCTAAACCTAAACTAAATAAACTAAACTAAAATAAATAAAACTAAACCTCAACCAAAACCCTAAATATAATAAAATAAAATAAAAATAAACCTAAACTTAAACAAAAAATAAAACTTAAAATAATCCTAAAATAAAAATTTAAAACCTAAACCTAAGAAAATAAAATAAAACCTAAACCTAAACATTAAAAAAATAAAACTTAAACCTAAAAAAATAAAATAAAAATAACTAAAATAAACCTAAACCTAAACCTATACCTAAAAAAATAAACTAAAATAGAAAACTAAACTAAAATAAATAAAAAGCTAAATAAAATAAAAAAAAAATAAAATAGACCAAAATAAATAAATAAATAAACTAAATAATTAACTAAACTAATAATAATAACTAAATAATAAACTAATATAATAATAAAAAATAACTAAACTAAGAATAAAATAATAATGATAACTAAACTAATAAACTAAATAACTAATAAATAATAAATTAATAACTCATAAAACAAATAAACTAATAATAACTAACTAATAATAAATAAACTAATATAATAATTAAAACTATTAATAATAATAATTAATAACTAATAACTAATATAATAAACTAATAACTAACTAATAATAATTAATAAATAACTAATAACTAATAAAAAATAAATTAAATTAACTAAAGAATAACTAAAAAGAAACTAATAACAAATAATAAAGCTAAATAACTAAACTAATAACTAATAAATGAAACTAAATAACTAAACTAACTAATGAAACAAAACTATTAAAAAATAAAATAAATAACTATCTAATAAAATTAAAACTAATAAAAAATAAAAACTAATAACCTAATAAAAACTACTAACCTAATAATAACTAAAACTAAATAACTAACTAAACTAATAACTAATAATAACTAAGCTAATAATAATAATAACTAATAAATAATAAAGTAATAACTAATAAAACAAATAAACTAATAATAACTAAATAACTAACTAATAATAAATAAACTAATAATAATAATTAAAATAATAACTAAAACTAATAATAATAATAATAAATAACTATATAATAACTAATAACTAACTATAAAAAATATAACTAAAAAACCAATAACTAATAAAAACTAAACTAAATTAACTAAAGAATAACTAAAAATAAACAACAAATAATAATAAAATAACTAAACTAATAACTAATAAATAAAACTAAATAACTAAACTAACTAATAAAACAAAACTTTTAAAATACTAATAAAAGAAATAACTAACTAATAAAATTAAAACTAATAAACAATAAAAACTAATAACCAATGAAAATTAATAACTAAATAAAACTAATCAGCTAAAGTAATAACTAACTAAACTAATAATAATAATAATTAAAACTAAAAAATAACAAACTAAAACTAATAATAACTAAAAAAAAAACTAAAAAAATAATAATGAATCATAAAACTCATAATAATAAAATAACTAATAAAACTAAAACCAAATAATAAACTAAAAAATAAACTAAACTAACTAATAACTAATAAACTAATAATTAAAATAATAAACTAATAACTAACTAATAATAATAATAACTAACTAATAACTAAAAAAACTAACTAATAAACTAATAAACTAACTAAAACTAACTAATGACTAATAATTAATAACTAAAAACCTAATAATAATAATAATAAACTAATAATAAAAAAACTAATAAAAACTAACTAAACTTACTAAACTAATAAACTAATAATAAAAAATTACTAATAATAACTAAATAAATAACTAACTAATAATAACTAAATAACTAAGTAATAACTAAAAACTAATAATAACTAATAACTAATAATAAACTAAACTAATAATAACTAAATTAATAAAACTAATTAATAAACTAAATAACAAATCTAACTAAAACTAATAAATTAAAAACTAATAAAACTAAATAATAATAAACTAAAAAACTAAAACTAATAACTAATAAAAATACTAATAATAATAAATAAACTAAAAACTAGCTAATAAAAATAATCATCTAATAAAACTAATAATAACTAATAACTAATAATAACTAAAAATAATAATAATAATAATAATAACTAATAAAACTAAATAAAACTAATAATAACTAAACTAAATATCTTAAAAACTAATAATAAACTAAACTAATAACAAATAATAAAAAAATAACTAATAATAACTAACTAATATCTAATAAACTAAATAATAAATAATAAAACTAATAAAACTAATAAAAAATAGACATTAAATAATATAAAAACTTTTAAATAAAATAAAAATAAAAAACTTTAATAATATATGTCAAAATTTGCCACCGACCTCTCGCATGAAGAGAGTGATTTATGTCGACCATAAAAAATAAAAAACTTAAATAATATAAAAACTAAACCTAAACTAAATATAAAATAAATTTAAAATAAAAACTAAATAAAAATGTAAACCTAAAAAATAAACCTACAAATAAATAAATAAACTAAACCCTAAACTAAAAATAAAATTAAACCTAAAATAAAAATAACATAAACCAAAACCTAAACTAAAATAAACTAAAATAAAATAAATAAAACCTAAACCTAAACTTAAAATAAACTAAACATAAATAAACTTAAACATAAACAAAATAAAACCAAAAAATCTAAAATAAAATAAAATAAAATATAAAAAACTATAAAAACAAAAATAAAATAAACTAAAAAAAAAACTAAAACCTAAACTAAAAAAAAAAAAAAAAAAAAAAAAAAAAAAAAAAAAAAAAAAAAAAATATAAATAAAACCTAAACATATAAATAAATAAATAAAACATAAAATAAATAAAAAAAAATAAAAATAAAAAAAAAAAAATATGTAATAAAACCTAAAAATAAATAAATAAAAACTAAATCATAATAAAATAAACTTAAATAAAATAAACTAATAAATAATAAAATAAAATAAATAAATAAAATAAACTACCTATAAGTTTGCTTAATTTTTTTTTAAAATCCTAAAACTTGAAACCTAAACCCTAAACCCTGCTATCCCTAAACCAAACTCCTAAAAAACCCTAAACCTGAGCCCTGAGCCTAAAACCTAAACCCAACTGCTAAAATTAAAATAGACCATAAAACCCTAAACCTAAATAAACCCTGAGACACCCTGGCAATAACTAAACCCTGAGCCCTAAACCTAAAGCTGGACACTAAACCCTAAACTCCCTAAAACCCTAAACCCTATCAGCCAAACCCTAAACCCTAAAATCCTAAAACCATCCTAAGGCCCTAAAGCTGACCAAGGCTGACACAAACCCCAAACCCTAAACCTGACTAAACCTAAAGCCTAAACACTAAACCCTAAACCCTGGCTACTAACTACCCTAAACCCTAAACCCTAAACCTAAACCTACCAAAGCCCTAAACACTAACTAAAAAAAAAATAAAATAAAAAAAAAAAAATAAAATAATAAAATAAAATAAAATAAAAATCTAAACTAAAACCTAAACATGAACCTAAAACTAAATAAAGATAAACTAATATAAAATAAAGAAAAACCTAAACTAAGTGAAAAAATAAAATAAACCTAAGAATAAAAAACCTTAATAAAATAAAAACTAAATGTAAAATAAAAATAAAATAAAACTAAAATAAAATAAAGTAAAAACTAAAAAAAAAACTAAACCTAAAACATAAATAAAAAATAAAACATAAACATTAAACTAAATATAAAAACTTAAACCTAAAATAAAATAAAATAAAATAAATAAAATAAAAGAAACATAAACCTAATAAATAAACTAAAATAAAATTAAACCTAAACCTAAATAACTAAACCTAAACTAAACCTAAACTAAATATAAAAATAAACTTAAAATAAACCTAAACCTAAACTAAAATAAATCCTAAAAATAAACATAAAATAAAACCTATAACTAAACTAAAAAATAAAATAAAACCTAAACCTAAACCAAAATTTAAAATAAAACTTAAACCTAAAAATAAAATAAAATAAAACTAAACTAAAAAATAAACATAAACCTAAACCTAAATAACTAATAAGAAACCTAAACTAAAATAAGTATGCTTAAAATAAAATAAACTAAACCAAAACCTAAATAAAAAATAAAATAATCTAAAATAAAAGAATAAACTTAGTAAACTAAATAAACTCTTGTCGGTTTGCTTAATTTAAAAAAAACCCTAAATCCCCCTACCCTGACCTAAACCCTAAAAGACCCTACCAACAAACCCTAAAACCTAACACCTGGCAGAAACCCTAAACCTACCCTGAGCTCCTACCACCCAACCCAACCACAAGCATAAACCCAACTTAAACCATAAATCCTAAAATCTAAACCCTAAACCCTAAACCCTAAACTCTCTAATCCTAAGCCTTAAACCCAAAGCATAAACCCTAAAACCCAAGCCACAAACCCAAACTCCTAAACCCCAAACCTACACAAACCCTAAAACAATCCTAACCTAAATCCACGTAAACCCTAAACCTAAAACTAAAGCAACTAAATGAATTAAAAATAAACCTAAACCCTAGAACCTAATAAACCTAAACCTAAACCTAAATCATAAGAATGGGCAGAACCTTAATGATAGGAACATCACCGTCAACCCAGCACATTATAGATCTAGTAGTTGAGGCAAAGGTAGGGGCGGCAGTTATCGCAGTGGTGGTGGGGGATCTCGAGGTGCTGGTGGATATGGAGGTGGTGGTCGGAGCATTGGTGGTTATGGAGGCGGGAGGAATGATGAAAGTTACAACCGTGGTGGTGGCGGAGATCGGGATATGATGGTGGATCTTCGCTTGAGAGGTCGGTGGTTCTGATGGGAACTAGAGAAACTGAAGAACGTCTAATTTTATCTACTGGTTATGAAACTGTCTTTACAGTAGAGATGGTTCTAGTTATTTAGGGTTTTTGATTTGCACTATGCGTGCTCATTTTTTATTTATGTTGTCGCTTGCATCTTATAAAACTTAGTGTGTTACATGGTTGATGAAAGCGAAATAAAGAAATGTTGAATCTGAATTTATTCTCTGTTAAAATAAAACCCAAAACCCTAAACCCTAAACTAAAACTTGAATCCTATACATAAAACCTAAACCCTAAACACTAAACCATAAACCCTAAAAATTGTAAACCCTATACCCTAAAAGAGTAAACCATAAACCCTAAACCCTAAACCCCAAACCCTAAACCAAAACCCAAAACCTTTAACTAACATTAAACCCTAAACCCTAAACCCTAAACACTAAAAAGCTAAAAACCTAAACCTCAACTAAATAAAACCTAAAAATAAAATAATTAAAAAACCTAAATCAAAATAAAATAAAATAAAAACCTAAACTAGAACCTAAACCTAAACCTAAAAAAATAAAAAAAAAATAAAAACTAAACTAAAATATAATTCTAAACTAAACTAAAAAATAAAAAACCCAAATAAAATAAAAACTAAACTTAAAATAAAAATAAAATAAACCTAAAATAAAATAAAAACTAAATAAAAACTTAAACCAAAAAAATAAACCTAAAAATAAAATGTAAAAAAAAACTTAAACACTAAAAAAAACCTAAACCTAAAATAAAATAAAATAAACCTAAACTTAAACTAAAATAAACTAAAATAAATAAAACCTAAACCTAAACCAAAAATAAACTAAATTAATTCTTAAACCAAAACCCTAAATAAAATAAAATAAACTAAAAATAAAACTAAACCTAAACTAAAAAATAAAACTTGAAAATAATCCTAAAATAAAAACCTAAAACCTAAACATAAAAAAAATAAAATAAAAACCTATACCTATACTTAAAAATAAAAAATAAAACCTTAACCTAAAAAATAAAAAAAATAAAAATAAAGTAAAACATAAACCTAAATCTAAAAAATAAACTAAAATAAAAACCTAAACTAAAATAAATAAACCTAAAATAAATAAACCAAACTAAATAAAAATAAAAAATAAACCTAAAAAAAATAAAAAAAAATCAACTAAAATAAATAAAAAAATAAACTAAATTAACCAAAATCTATGAGTTGATTTAATAATTTTTAAAACCTATACTAAACCCTAAGTTAACCCTAAACCAGACCCTAGACTCTGAACCTAAATTGGACCTAAATCCTAAACCTACACTACTAACTAAATTATACCTTACACCAAAACCCTAACCCTGACCCAGGCTCAAACCCAACTGACTAAACCCAAACCCAGGCCCCTGAGCCCAAAACTCTAAACCCTCCTAAACCCTAAAATGATGCAGGCCACTCCACTACTGACCCTCTGCTGACACTAAATCCTAAACCCTAAAACCAAACCCTAACCCACAAACCCTACTGGAGTCATACATCAGGCTTTGGCCCTAAACCCTACCCTATGGCCCTGGGCCCTAAACCCTGGGCCCTACTATAAACTTAAAATGTAGTAAATAAAACCTACCCAAATAAGATAAAATATAAGATAAGATCCTTAAATGTAAACTATAAAATAAAGTAAAATAAACTAAGATGAATAAAGAAAACCTAAACTAAACTAAAGATAAAATAAACCTAATAAAACCAATAAAATAAACTATGTAAAATAAAAATAAAATAAAATAAAACTACATAACAACCTAAAACTAAAAAAAATAAAATAAATGAAAATAAAACCTAAAAAAACTAAAAATAAACTTACCAAAAATAAAACTAAAATAAACAAAATAAAATAAACCTAAACATAAACTAAAATAATCTAAACTAAAAGATAAAACCTAAACCTAAACCTAAAATATAATCTAAACCTAAACCTAAACTAAAATAAAATAAAATAAACTAAAAATAAACCTAAACCTATAAAAATAAAACCTAAAACATACCCAAACTTAAACCTAAAAATAAAATAAAAATCTAAACCTAAACCTAAAATAAAATAAAATCAAAACTTAAAAATAAAATAAAAATAAAACACTAAAAATAAACTAAATCTGATAAACCTAAAAAATAAACCTAAAAATAAAACCTAAAAATAAAATAAAAATAAAATAAACCTAAACATAAACTAAAATAAATAAAACCTAAACCTAAACTAAAATAAATAAAATAAAATAAACTAAAAATAAACCTAAACCAAAAATAAAACCTAAAATAATCCTAAAATAAAAATGTAAAACCTAAACCTAAGAAAATAAAATAAAAACATAAACCTAAACATTAAAAAAAATTAAAACTTAAACCTAAAAAATAAAATAAAAATAAAACTAAACTAAACAAATAGACCTAAACCTAAACCTAAACCTTTAAAATAAACTAAAATAAAAAACCTAAATTAAAATAAATAAACCAAACTACGTAAAAATAAAAATAAAATAAACCTAAAAAGAAAAAAAATCAAAATAAAATAAAACAAATGTAAAATAAAAATAAAATAAAACTAAAATAAAATAAAATAAAAATAAACTAAAAACCTAAACTTAAAATAAACAAAATAAAATAAACCTAAACCTAAACTAAAATAAATTAAACTAAAATAAATAAAACCTAAACCTAAACCTAAAATAAATAAACCTAAAACCCTAAACTAAATAAAATAAAATAAACTAAAAAAATAAACCTAAACCTAAACTAGAAATAAAACCAAAATAAACCTAAAATAAAAACCTAAAACCTAAACATAGAAAGATAAAATAAAAACCAAAACCTAAACCTAAAAAAAAAATGGCTAAACCTAAAAAAATAAAATAAAAAAAACTAACCTAAAAAATAAGCATAAACCTAAACCTATAAATTAAAAACCTTAAAATAAATAAACCTAATAAATAAAACAAACTAAATAAAATAAAATAAACCTAAATAAAATAAAATAATAAATTAAAATAAATGCATAACTAAATAAACTAAATAAACCTCGGCCTGGGGTTTGTTTAATTTATAAAAATACT
The DNA here is from genome assembly GCA_021442155.1 of Cymbidium sinense. Classification (NCBI taxonomy): domain Eukaryota; kingdom Viridiplantae; phylum Streptophyta; class Magnoliopsida; order Asparagales; family Orchidaceae; genus Cymbidium; species Cymbidium sinense. The sequence continues at coordinate 65,018 of JAKCPB010001941.1, read as the reverse complement.
GCCCTCTAAACTAATCCCACCACACTGGCCAAAATAACCCAAACCACAAATGACCTACCATCTCCTAAATCTCACTTGTACCATACCACCTGACCCTAAATAAACTACCACTAACTCTGACCCTTAAGCCCTAAACTAAACCTTCCTAAACTAAACTATCTTAAATGGTGAACCATAAACCAAATGGTGAAGATCATGGGCCCTGGGCTCTAAAGCCTGAGCTGGGCCAACCCTGACCTCCCTAAACTCCCTAAACCTCCCACTCCACAAAACCTAAACAACCCCAAACTGAGCAAACCCTAAACCACAAACCCTAAAACCTGAACCCCAACCATAAACCCAAACCCTAAATCTAAAAACCTAAAACCAACATAAACTAAAACCAACAATATAAATAAAAATAAACTAAATAAAATAAAAAAATAAAATAAAATAAGAACTAAATAAAACTAAATATAATAAAAATAAAAAATAAAATAAACTAAAATAAAATAAATAAAACCTCAACTAAACTAAAAATAAAATAAAATGAAAATAAAAAATCTAAATAAAATAAAACTAAATGTAATAAGAATAAAATAAACCTAAAATAAAATAAAATAAAAAAATAAATAAAAAAATAAAACTAAAAAAACAAACTTAAAATAAAACCTAAAAATAAATAAAAATAAAACTTAAACCCAAAAAAAAAAAACCTAAAATAAAATAAAATAAACAAAATAAAATAAACATAAACTAAATAAATAAAATAAAACCTAAACTTAAACTAAAATAAACTAAACTTAAACCTAAACAAAACTAATTAAAATAAAATAAAAAAATAAATCAAAACCTAAACTAAAAATAAAACTTAAAAATATCCAAAATAAAAAACCTAAACCTAGAAAATAAAATAAAACCTAAACCTAAACCTAAAATATAAAAAACCTAAAAAGATAAAATAAACTCACTAAAATATAAAAAACCTAAAAATAAACTAAATAAAATAAAATTAAAATAAATAAACTCAAATAAATAGACTAAAATAAATAAAATAAAATAAATCTAAATAAAATAAAATAAAATATGCTCAAATAAATAAAATAAAAAAATAAACCTAAACTCTGGTTTGCTTAAATTAAAAAAACCTAAACCTTCTTAAACCCTCTCTAACTAACCCTACCTAAACAAAACACTACTCTGCTCTAAAACCAACCCTACCACAAACTACCCTAAACTACCTTAAACCTAAATCCTAAATCATAAACCACAAACCCTAAACCACAAACCTAAACTAAACCACAAATCCCTAAACCCCTAAACCAATCTAAGCTCTAAAACCAATAACTAAACTCAAACCAACCAAACCAAACCTAAAACCACAAATCCTAAACCTTAAACTAACAAACCCTAAAACCTAAACAAACCTAAACCCTAAACCCAGAATACCTTGAGGAACATCATCAGCCCAAGGCTGTCACAGATCTAGCGATGGAAGCGAGGAGAACAATGGTGGTGGGGATCTGAGGTGTTGGTGGATATGGAGGTGGTGAAGCGATGGTGATTATAGAGGTGAGAGGAGCGATGGAGGTTACAACCATGGTGGTGGCAGAGGGAGAGATCGAGGATATAATGGCGGATCATACTACTCGAGAGGTAGGGGTGGTTCTGATGGGAACTAGAGAAACTAAAGAATGGTCGATCCGATTTGCTGCTTATGGAACTATATCTTTATAGTAGGGATGGTTCTACTTATCTAGGGTTTTAATTTTCTCTATGGTGCTCATTTTTTTTATCTATGTGTAAACTATCTTAGAAAACTTTGGGTGCTACTTGGTTGATGAAATTGAAAAGAAGAAATGTTGAACCTCAATTTGTTCTCTATTAAAAAAAACCTTAAACCTTATATCCTAAAATAAAACTTAAACCCTAAACTCGAAACCCTAAACCCTAAATTAAACCTAAACCATAAACCCTAAATGCTAAAAACCTAAAGCTAAACTAAATAAAACCTAAAAATAAAATAAATAAACAAACCTAAACCAAAATAAAAAAATAAAATAAAATTAAGTTAAAAACATAAACTAAAACCTAAACCTAAACCTAAAAAGTAAATAAAATAAAAAATAAAAACTGAACTAAATAAAAATAAATAAAAAACTAAACAAAACTAAAAAATAAAAAACCTAAATAAAATAAAAACTAAACCTAAAATAAAAATAAAATAAACCTAAAATATAATAAATTAAGAATTAAATAAAAACCTAAACCAAAAAAATAAATCTAAAAACAAAACCTAAAAAAAATAAAAATAGAACCTTATATGAAAACCTAAACTTAAAATAACAAGAAAATAAAAAAAATTAGAATAAATCTAAACCTAAACTAAAATAAACTTAAATAAATAAAACTTAATCCTAAAATAAATCTAAACCTAAACAAAATAAAAATAAACCTAAACCTAAATCTAAACAAAATAAAATAAAATAAACTAAAAATAAACCTAAACTTAAACTAAAAAATAAAACCTAAAAAAAACCTAAAATGAAAACTTGAAACCTAAACATAAAAAAATAAAATAAAAACCTAAACCTAAACCTAAAAATAAAAAATAAAATGTAAACCTAATAAAAATAAAAATAAAACTCAATTAAAAAAATAAACTTAAACCTAAAAATAAATTAAAATAAAAAAACCTAAACTAAAATAAATAAACCTAAAATAAATAAACTAAACTAAATAAAAATAGGAAAATGAACCTAAATAAAAATAAAATAATAAAATAATCTCAAATAAATAAAAAATAAACTAAATAAATTAAGTAAACTTAAACTTACATGTTTACTTATTTTAAAAGAAAAATACCCTAAACAATAAATCCTAAACCCTATACCCTAAACCGTAAACCTTAAAACTAATCCTAAACCCTAAACCCTAAACCCTAAACTCTAAATTCTAAACCCTAAAACCATAAACCCTAAACCTTAAACCCTAAACCCTAAACCCAAACCCTATCAAACCCTAAATCTCCCCCAAACCTAAACCTAAATCCTAAACTAACCCTAAGCCCTAAACCTTAAACTAACCCCAAACCATAAAAATGGGCAGAACCTTAGCAGCAGGAACATCACCATCAACTAGGCTCAGTCTAGATCTAACAGTGGATATGAAGGTAGAGGCTACAGTTACCATAGCCGTGGTCAGGAATCTGGAGGTGCTAGTGGATATGGAGGTGGTGGTCAAAGTAGTGGTGGTTATGGAGGCAGGAGGAGTGATGGAGGTTACTACTGTGGTGGTGGCGGAGGGAGAGATCGGGGATATGATGGTGGATCCCGCTACTCGAGAGATGGGGGTTTTTATGATGGGCTGAGAAACAAGAGCGGTCAATCGATGTCTTATGGAATTATGTCTTTATAATAGAGATAATTATACATATCTAGGGTTTTTGATTTGTTTTATGGGTGTCTATTTTTTATCTATGTCATCGCTTGTGTCTTAGAAAACTTGGGGTGCTACTTGGTTGATGAAATTGAAAAGAAGAAATGTTGAATCTTAATTTGTTCTTTATTAAAATAAAACCTTAAGCCTTAAACCCTAAACCCTAAACCCTAAACTAAAACTTAAACCTTAAACCTAAAACAAAAACCTTAAACCCTAAAAAACCTAAACCCTAAACACTAAACTATCAAACCCTAAACCCTAAACCCCAAACCCTAAAACCTAAACCACAAACCCAACCCTAAACCTAAACCTAAACCCTAAAACCATAAACTAAACCTAAAACCTGCAACCCTAAACTCCAAACCCTAAATCCTAAACCTAAACCCTAAACCCTAAGCTAACCCTAAACCCAAATAAAAGCCTAAAATAAACCCTTAACATTGAATAAAGATGTCATTAGGAGTAGATCTAAAGAATGACCTAATCTAACATAGTTATGGTAGCTAAATAAATTTTTGATACTTTCCATGACTATTAGAGATTTGAATACCTAAATCAACATAATCATATGTAATTGTGCCTATAGTCTATATTAATATAAATCATAAAATTATTGATTTAATAAATCAGATGATAAAATTTGTTCAATTTGAAGTGGGAATTAGGTTGTAGTACCAAAGGTGTGCTACGCCACTTGTAGTCTAAAAGTAAGAATTTATGTTCAAAATAAATATTATATGTTGTAGGATAGTATAACATCATATACATTAATATATTATTCTGTGCATTTTAATTTCTTTTAGTATTTTACAATCATCCAGTTGAGCCAACACTAGCATTATTTATAAAAATGTTGATTTAGAGTTTAAAATGGTGGAATTTGGCCAAAGTCATAACAAGTAGAGCATGGCATCATAATACATTGTTCCAATCTAAAATATGTAAGTGATATGACTAAAATATATAGTTTTTTATTATTTAGACTAATTTTATTATTTTTATCTTAAGAAATCCCTTGTGATGTGATATGCAATATAATATAATATAATATGTTATAGTGTATTATAATATAGGATGCCATAACATAGTATAACATCAAGCATTATAGCATACTATTGTGTATTACTACTTATTATTTAGCATATTTTAGTTTGTTATAGTATGAGGTAGTAGAGTTTGTACTAGTATAATTCATAAAAATATTGATTTATAGGCTAAGATGATGGGATTTGGCCAAATGTAAGGTAAGCTTTAGGCAACATCATTGGGGGTGTGCTATGATGTGTCATTTAATCAAAAGAATGGAATTTTGCATCCAAAATAAATGTTCATTTTCCAACCAAATTTTATAATTTTTTTTCTTAAAGTAATTCATTTTAAGGTGTAATGTAAGATAATATATTATATGAAAGCATCTTAAAATATAATGTACATAACAATATAACTTCACATATATATATATGAATGTGGTGGTGTGTTACGAAATGTTATTGTACATATTAGTATGTTTTACTTTTGTTATAATACATTGGTCAAAAACTCACAAAAATGTTAATTTGAAGGTTTAGATAGAAGAATTTGGCCAAATTCACCACACACACTAAGAAGCAACACAAAATTATGCTATTTTGTAACATTTCTAATAGAAAAATAACAATTTTACATCCAAGATGAACATTAATCATATTTTGAGAAAATTTTGTTATTTGTTCCTTTTAGGTGATTCTAATGAGGTGTAATGTTAGACTATATATTATATTATAGCAAATTATAATATAACCTCATATATTATAATATAATATAGTGTGTTAATTCACACTATAATATGTTTAGCATGATATTGTATAGTTAGTTTGAGCTTTCACCATCATAAATCATAAAGTGTTGATTACAATGTTAAGATGATGTAATTTGAATGAATACATTATTAGGCTTTTGGTCAAAATATTATAGGTGTGCATAAGAGAAGAAATAACATTTGATGAGAATTCCATGTCAAGGACATGGAGGGAGATCCATTAAGGGATCACACATGCATTGGACAAGACATGTGATGGGTCTATGTCGAGGCATAGAAGAAGAAAATCAGGGGATAAGGTTTTGATTTGATTATATGATTTATGGAAAGAAGATCACGGATAAGAATCTATAATTCCGGGATTAAGATTGAATACTTTAATTTATTTTGTTTTAGTTGATGTGGAGGCATATCGCTAGATATCCGTCCTAGGGATGAGTATATGAACCTTCCACTAGGGAAGCATGTTGAGTATCCACAGGGATTGGGATTTGAGTTTGATTTCATAGATTTGTTTGGGGATGTATCCTAAGAGTTTGGTTGGATTTCTTTGATTTAGACTCTACTAGAGTTAGTTTAATTTGGCTCCACTATAGAGGTTGGTTTTGAATTTGATTTGTTTGCTTGACTTATTTATATATGATTATGGGCTCCACTGGAGAGAAGGGTGTGATTTAACTCCACTGGGAAAAGTTATATTGGGTTTAATTTAATCTCAATTAATGTATAGACCCTATCGGTGTGCGATGAACCCACTAAGAATGGGTTATATTAGCCTTGACCTAGCTCAGGTTTACAAATCCAAAGTGATAGTCTATCGGCTACAGGCTACAAATCCATATTCCAAAACCAAATGTTTGAAGCCCATGATCAAATCCAAACTTTAAACCCTTATTAAGCCATATGTCTATCCCATGGACTTAGCCAAATCTTAATACAAATCAATCCAAAATTAATTGATTTTCTCATAATCAATTTATATCTTCAATCATAATCATAAATATAAATCAAATCTACATTCAAATGATCAAAATTAAATCAAACTACATCAAATTAAATCCAAACCCTTCCTAAGCCATATGACCTATCCCATGGACATAGCCAAATCTTAATCCAAATCAAGTCAAACTCAATTGATTTTCTCACAAATCAATCATATTTTTAATCATCTTCATAAATTTAAATGAAATATACATTTAAATAATCAAAATTAAATCAAACTAAATCAAAATCAAACTAAGCCACATGACTCCATGGACTTAGCCAAATTCTTTCAATCCAAAATGAAAATTCAACTGATTTTCTTATGAATCAATCATACCTTCAATCACATTCAAAAATATAAATGAAATCTACAATCATCAGGCCAAACCAAAATCAACCCAAACTTAACCCTTTTGACTTGAAATGTTCAAATGAACCAAAACCCATTTGAACCGAAGCAAATTATAATTGAATTTATATATCAATCCCAAATCCATATATAAACTCGACCAAAAATCAAGCCAGCTAAACCCAATTGGTCCACTTGACCTAAAGAGGCCAATTTGACCTATTTGACACAAGTTCTAATTCTACCCAAATTAGATTGAACCAAGCTGATCAAAACCTCCCATCATGATTATTGATCTCCTAGGTTGATCAATTATCACAAATTGGGTCAAACCAAGTCAACTTGGTCATTTGACCAAGTTAACCCCTTAACCCATATGTACCCAAACTAGTCAAATTGTAACTTAAGCCAAATCCCTTGAAACTAATGATTCATAATAAATGATAATCAATATTTGAGTATGACCTGACCTTCAATTAAGTCAAACCAAAGCCAATTGGCCCTCTTGACCCAAGTTGACCCAAATTAACCTAAAGATCAAATTGGGTCAAATGAAAATATAAACCAAGTTAATTGTAACCAATGGCTCAAGTTCATTCCAAATTTACTATTGAACTTGACCAAAGCCATGATTGGACCCAATTGAACCCAATTGACCTACTTTACTCAAATTGACCTAAAGGTTCAAGTTGGCCTAAATCAAAACCAAATCCAAATTAATTGAAACCAAAGCCTACAATCATCTTCAATTGGTCAACTAAACCAAACCAACATCAACCCAAGCTAATTTGGCCAATTTGGTCAAATTGGTAAACTTAACCCTTTTGACCCAAATGAATTCAAATGAGCCAAAATCAAATATAAGACAAACTAAACCAAACCAATTAAACCAAAACATCCCAAATGATCATATGAACTTGGCCCAACCCTTGATTTGACCTAATTTGACCAATTGGTCAACTTGACCCAACCTAACCTAATTTGACCTAAATGAGTCAAATTGAGCCAAACCTAACCAAATTAACTCCAATTGACTTGAAATTTGGGCTAACCCACCTTTGGCTCATTTTAAATCTGCCCAAATCAAATCCAATGCGAAATGATCATTCTACCCTTGGGTCAAGGGAATCACATGAGAAAAATCACCTATGTAAGTGATCATTTCTATTTATTGGCCACTTGGTACTCTCCTAATGGTCCACGTAGGCACCTAGGACACTGCCCAACCTAGCCCAAGGGATAGTTGGGTCAGCCATGACCCATGGGAGGTGAAATCACCTCACCCTCCCCATTTAAGCATTTGAAAACCATATGACACCCATGATTCCTCCTTAGCAGCCACCTTCACACTTTCAACCAACCAAGCTGAGCCAACTTACCTCCTCACTGCAACCCATGACTCCCTGAGATGGCTAGACGACCATTAGAAGCCAAACCTGATCCCACTATCCGATCAAGATGAAGGGGGGTATACACCCCATCATTTCCACTCAAATATAGGCAAAAATGATTCATCAGATCCCTAACTACTCAAGATGAGCCATTAGAGCCATTCCCTAAGCTCCCAAGCTCATTCCTTGATAAAAAAATGCATTCATGTCCATCCTAAAATAAGACCCTCACATTTTTGACCTAACTTTCCCATTTCTCCATTGAACTCAAATTAACTTTGCACATACCTTCCCTGGGCCTCATCGAGTGAGAATGAATCATCTCCCAAGCTTCCCGAGCATTGGAGGTGGGACTTTGATCAAAGTAGAGCTCCAAATCATTGGTTTATGGTTTTCCAGACGAACATCAAGGTATTTATCCAATTGCTGCTTAATAGGGCTTCATCTCCACTAGATAAAGTTTCTTCAATCATTTGAGCTACTGATTTTGAGCTTCCATGAGGTATGCTTCCAAAACTTATCCTTAGAAAAAAAATGGGTTGGAGCTTTTTAAAGAAAACTTGCATCTCATGTGATCTTGACCATTGGATCCCCTCCGATCGATGTCGTGAAGGTGTAGGATCCTTTTAGAGTAGATCCGAGCTCGGGTAAGCTCGAATCAAGTGAGCAATGGGACATGGACTCCCTTCTTCTTGACTCGCGTGATGTTAGATGATGCACCGTCCATTTCGCATTATCAGAATGAACGATCATGATTAGATCCGCTAGATCCATTTGATTTAATCCTATTAAGCTATGGGATTAATTGAAGCCGTCCGCTCTTAGATTGAACGACAGACGAGAAAGCGCATCCTCCACAGCCACATTGGCGCTAAGTCGGATAAGTTTTAAGTAGCCAATCTTACGGCGCCATGTGGAAAGTGCACCGCATCAGCACACCATATGGTGCCAATAAGATTAGGCTTTAATCAGGCTTAATTAATCATTTTTAATGGGTTAAACTTCTACATATCATAAAAAATCATAGAGAAATAAAAAAATACAAATAAATGCTCATTTTAATAGTATTTTAGAGGAGAATTAATTAATAATGATCTTAACTAATGTTAAATAGTAATTAAGGTTTAATTACAAAATTAATTAGCTTAGTTACTCCATAATTACTTGAGCAATAAATCCCAAATTTTTTAGGTTAATTTAATGGGATGACCTCTGCCTCCCATGATTTTCTTTGGATTTATTGCTCACTTAATTAGGAAAATTGAGTAATTAAATCTTAACTACTCTTTTAAGATAACTAATGATTAATTAATCTCATGAATAGTAATAAATTGGTTAATTAAGTTTATTAATCATTATTTAATAGAAAGTGAACTAAGGAATAGGGTTGGGACCCCTTTCCCTATGGTCATTTCACCCTTTTTTTAAAATGAAATTAATTAAAATTTAACTAATTAATTAAATTACTTAATCAAATTGAAATCATAATCACATCAGACCTTAATTAATTAAATCATGGGGTAGATCTTTAGCTATTTAATAACCTAAAGAAGTTTAATAAAATTATGGTTAGTCCACATGTGTGGGAAAACCAAGAGTAATTAATTAAGTCCCTTAATCTAATTAACTATTAATCATGAGCCAATTGCGTTAGGCCCCTTTTATTTCCTAGGATAATTACAAGTTTATTGTCCATGAATATCATGTTGGCTCATAATTATTTAGTTAATTACTTTAAGGTGACATAGGTAAGGGTAATTAATTCATCTAATTAAGGGTTCAACATAATTAACCCATAAAATCAACTTAATTACATTTCCTTAAATAAATTCAAATCACTAATGTTGGAATGGGTTTAAAACAACAAGTGATGATTTCTCTTACCCTCTTTAAATTAAATCAAATCCAAAACTTAATTAATCAAGAAGCTTTTCTTCTCTTTAAAAAATCTTATTGGATTTGATTGTCCTTAATAACTAGTTTGGTTGAATGCATCACATGCATATATTTGATTGTCAACTTTCCAATCATGTTAAATTTGGTATGTAATTTGAATTCATGCATCCATCTTTTAAAATCAAGTAAAATAAATTGATTTTTTTTTTATGTAAGCTTGCATGTGGTTATTTAATTTATATATGCATTATTATTATCTATTAAATCTAAATGTATTTTTCAAAAGTTTATAAATGCATAATCATATGTGTTATGATGCTAGTTATAAATACATAAGAAATGCATGTGCTTATAGCTTAAGTGTATGAATGTTGAGTTCTCTTTCCTCTATACATGTGTTTATTTATTTAAGATTGAATGGTAATTGGTATATAGTCTGAACATCCTGAGAACACAAGGCTTTAGCTAGCCCCAAGGAGGTCATTTGTTTACCTCACTTCCCTGGTTTAACAATGGCATGTACCCATTTGATTTCATTCTTATGTATTTCAACATTAGAATTTTGATAGGGCTTTAATTCATATATATAAATGATCTAATCAAAAAAATATACAATCTTTGCATGGTTTTTTCCCCTCAATTATGTATATATCCATGTGTGTCCAAGAAAAGCAAGTGTATAATCTAAACATCTTGAGAATACCAGACTTTAGTTAGCCCCAAGGAGGTCATTTGATTTCCTCACTTCCCTGGTTTAACTATGACATGTACTTGCCTATATCTTTGTACATTATGTGTATGTGATTAGTGAATGAAAATCCCATTTTACATTAAAATTGCATGCATTCATAATTGAGTAAGTGGTTGAATTAATTAGCCATATAATTTGGAGCTTACTTTGTATGTTCATCTATATGAATTTACATATGTTTGAATGTAAATGGGTATATAGTCTGGACATCCCGAGAATATGAGGCTTTAGCTAGCTCTAAGGAGGTCATTTGATTACCTCACTTCCATGGTTTAACAATGGCACATGCATATTTAATTTCATTCTTATGTCCTTTTTTGCATAAGAATTTGGATAAAGTTTTAAATTAATATGTTTAAATAATTCAATCAAATAAAATATAAATTCTAAACATACACATACATTTATCATTTAAGTGTGCTAAAATATGTTGCATGTATAGATACACTTAGGATTAAATCATATGCATGCTACATGTAATGGAAAGGAATGCTTTAATATATCTCATGTGGTAGTAATTTAATTAAATTAATCTTAAGATGCCTTCCATTTTGAATAGGATTATTTAAAGTGAACCTAAACATAGGATTAATTAAATCATTTAATAAGCCATTCACTAAAGAGAACTAAATCAAATTAATATACTTTAAAAAGTGACTTAAGGTAGGGATGAAAGAGGGAAATTTTCTTTTCCTCTCTTTATAACACTTAGTTGCTAAGTGTAATCAAATGAAACAAAACACAAATTAAAATTCTCAAATCAATTAAACTACTTCAAGTGAAATCAACCTTTCATGTTAAATTGAATCCTTCTACACTTAGAAAATACAACACTAATGCCTAACAAGACTTACCAAAGCCTTAATACACACATTAGAATTAAGTGACCACTTATAGCTCTAAGTTAGGATGGTGTATGATGTGATGATGTTTTGTTTTATGATGTATTATTTTAGATTGGATGTTAGGGTGTATACTCTTGATGGATGATAGGCTAATATTAGCTTAATCATGTTTTTTATAGGAGATTATGCTTAAGGGATGCTTAAAAATAAACTGCTTCGGATTATATGTATATTTAGCTGACCTCTATTTTGTAGGTGTAGTTAGATTTACTTTTCCCACATAAATAAAATTATTGCATTAGGAATTAGGATTAGTGCTATGGGAGATTAGGATGAGAAGCGACCAGAAGGCTTTGTCCTAGGGTTCCCTGTGATGCCTTAGAAGCAAGTACCATCCAAATCAAAGGAGAAACCAAATCAGAAATGGAGATATGAAGAAAGAAGACCCTCATAGCATTTAATACAATTATAATTATTTTTTCATATTCCAAGTTGTATAAGGGTAGAGCTCGGCTACCTATCTTTTCTCTCTTAGGGTTGTACGGAGGTACTCGACTGCATCGATCTTTTATTCCTTTATGATAGTTTATATAGTTGTTTGATGTTATGTTTACATTATGCATTAGGATGACATGTTGTTCATAATCTTTTAAATGATTGATGCTTTAATGTATGGCTTGGATACAATTAGACTCTTAGGATAAAAATAACATTTCTACCCAACTAATCACTCATAACTAAATTTTAAACAACTCATAACCTCATCATAAAGCCTAAGACATAAATAAGATAATTAAATGATTTATCAACTTGTTAGCTATATGGTAGTATGTTTCACATCATGCATGCATATTCTTTCTCTCTTGAACATGAAGGATCTCCATCTTCGCATGATAACAGAATGCTTGACCTTGGAGCATCCCTCGTGGTGGAGAACACCTTCTTCTAATTGATTTGACACATAACCTATTTCATCACACATTTAGGCATAAGAAATCCTGAAACCTCTGTCAAAATAATGTGTTCAAAATGAAATAAAATTTGAAAAGATTTTTCTGCTATAGATTAAGTAATATGCTCATACCAATCATGCTCTAGTCTCTTAGGGAGTGTGTTTAGGACTTTGGTCTCTTTTTAATTAAATAATTACCCTGGCTATCTTGTAATTCATAAGACTGGACTACATGGTTTTAAAATGGTAGGAGGAGTTAGCTGGCGGCCACTCTAGGTAGCTATAAGTCTAGAAGTCAGACAATTTAATTTCTCTTATGGAGGTACACCTTTATGTCCACCTGTCGCTTAGATTTAGGTCATGCTTTAGCTCGTACTAAAGCTCCCAAGATTTAGGATCTGAGGTAGCTATTTTATTTAGGCTACGAGCATAAATCCTCACCTCTTAAGCATTCCCACAGCCTTGTGTTGGTGGATTATAAGCTTTAGTAATCTAATTAAATTTCAACTCAAAACATATAAATCTCCTCAACTTCAAAATTATAAAGCCCAACCATAGGATAGATTGGAATGCTCACTAGGCTTCCTAATATCATGAGCATTTCCTACTTATTTCATTTGGATTCCAAAAGTAATTCTTTGTCTTAAACTTTCCCAATTGATTTTTTAAATACAACCAATCATTTGATAGTATAACCTTGAAATCTTTGGAGATGATAATTGTTTATTTTAATCAAGTGAATTTTTAAGAAATTTCATTTCCTAAGATGTAATTAACTATGGTGGCTTACCTCCATAGGGAACTTAAGATCCTGGTTTAATATAAACCCTACTTTATTCATCCATGTAAAGTAGGGGAAAATCTATGGTACATTTGAAGACCCATCATGCCTTAGGAGTCCTTATTAGATTGGGTCCATTTGTAGGGTGATGCCTCATCTTTTAGATAGTACATCATACATCAATGTTGTAAGCGATCATCTCAAAGAACCCTCCCATGAATGGTGTCCCCATACATCCAAAAATAAATACCACAGGCCTTGTTCATTGAATCCTCTCAACATCATCCTTTCTTTTGGAGTTTGGAGATCCTCGTAGGAACAATTTTTAGACTCATAATGTTGATTTGGTATTTGGGTCACCAAAACTTTGGATATCCTATGTCTTAACATCCATTGTAATGTAAAGAGGTTGTGCAGTTGTCCCAAGAGTAAGTCTTCATCTTGAATGTAACTAAATAAAGGATAAACTTACAATAAACTTTAAAATAAATCTTAAAATAAATAAAATAAAACCTGTACAAAACTAAAAAAAAGAAACTTAAAACCAAAAATAAAATAAACCTAAACTAGACTAAAATAAACTATAAAAATAAAAACCTAAACCTAAACTAAATGAACTAAACCTAAACCTAAACCTAAAACTAATAAAATAAAATAAACTAAAATAAATCAAAACCTAAACTAAAAATAAAACCAAAAATAAACCTAAAATAAAAAACTCAAAAAGCTAAACCTAAAAAAAATAAATAAAACTAAACTAAACTAAAAATAAAATATAAAACTTAAACTAAAAGTAAAAAATAAAATAAAACTACTAAAAATAAACCTAAACCTAAACTATGCACAAAAAAAATAAACTAAAATAAAAAATGAGCTACTAAATAAACCTAAAATAAATAAACTAAGGATAAATATAAAATATAAATTTAGGAACATAAACTAATAAAGAGAAAAATAAACTAAATAAATATAAATCTAAGTTTTGCTTAGTTTAAAAAAAATGAACCTAAACTAAACCAAAAGAAAAGAAATATAAAAAAATAAATAAAGCCTAAACCACAAACCAGAAACCACAAATCTAAATGTGGCCCAAACTAAAGGTGACTGAAATCTAGGTACTAAATAACCTAATGATCTTAGTAAACCCTGGCCCTGTGAGGCCAAAGGAAAAATGGCTTAAATAACCACTGAGCCACTGAGCCACTGAGAAGGCCTGAGCCAAAAGCCACAAACTGGGACTGAATTTAAACCAGGCCACTAAACTCACGAGCCCTAAACCCTAAACTAGACTGGCAAACTAGGCCTAGACCCTACCTAAAATCATGGCCCTGAAAGAATATAAAAAGAGACTAAACTATAAACCAAAAAAGAAATGAGCCACAAATGAACAATAAAATAAGATAAGATAAAGGCATAAACTAAACTACATACATTGGCGTAAAAAATGAACTAAAAAATAAACAAAAATAAAATAAATAATAACCTAAATTAAACTTAAATGTATAATAAAACTGAATAAACAATAAATAAAATAAAACTAAAATAAAATAAAAATAAAAATAAACCTAAAATAAAATAAAATAAAAACCTAAACCTAAAAAATAAACCTAAAAAAATAAAACCTAAAAAATTAAAATAAAAATAAAACTAAAACTAAACTAAAAAAAACTAAACTAAAATAAATAAAATAAACAAATAAAATAAATAAACCTAAACTAAAATAAAAAAATAAAAAAACTAAAAAAATAAACCTAAAAAATAAACCTAAAATAAAACTAAAATAAAACCTAAAACTAAACCTAAAAATAAAAATAAAAAATAAACAAACAAAATAAAAATAAAACATAACCTAAAAATAAATAAATAAACTAAAATAAAAAATAAAACTAAACTAAAAAAATAAAAATAAACTAAAAATAAAAAAAACCTAAATTAAAATAAATAAAAGTAAAATAAATAAAATAAAAAATTAAACTTAATTAAAGAAATAAAAAATAAACTAAAACAAATAAATACTAAACTATTGGTTTACTTAATTTTTAAAATTGTCTAAAAGTAAAACTGGCCAAACCCCTGGCCACAAACCCTAAACACTAGGCCACAAACCTAATCCTGACCCTAAACCCTCTGACAAACCCTAGGCCACAATAAAACCTGAGCCAAAAAAAAGGCTGAGCCAAAATAAAAACCTAAAAATAAATAATAAAACCAAAACCTAAAATAAAACTAAAAATAAAATACCTAAACTAAACTTAAACCACCAAACAAAATAACCTAAGATAAATAAAATAATAAAAAAAAAAAAACTAAAAATAAAAATAATTAAAATAAACTTAAAATAAATAATAAAAACTAAAATAAAACTAAATAAAACTAAAATAAAATAAAACCTAAAAACAATATAAAATAAACCTAATAAAAAAAAACCTAACCAAAAATAAAATAAAAAAAATAAATAAATCTAAACCAAATAAAACTAAATAAAATAAAACCTAAACCTAAACTAAAATACTACCAAAACCTAAAAATAAAATATAAATACCTAAACTAAAATAAACCTAAAATAAACCTAAAAAACAAAACCTAAACAAAAAAATAAAATAAAAATATCTAAACAAACTAAAAATAAAAAATAAACCTAAACTTAAATAAAATAAAAAAATAAACTCATAAAATAAATAAACCTAAAACCTAAATAAAATAAACTAAAATAAAAACCTAAACTAAAATAAATAAACATATAAATAAATAAATAAATAAAATATAATAAAATAAAACTAAATCTAAAATAAATAAAATTAACTAAACAACTTAATAAACTAAAATAAAAAAATTTAAAAATGAAAAAAAACTAAAACCCTACCTAAAATAAAAAAAAAAAACCCAAAACTAAAACCAACCCTAAATAAACCCAAAGCATAAAACCTAAAAAAGCTAAATAAACCTAAACCACAACCCTAACCTAAACTAAACCTAAACCACAAACCCCATAATCCTAAACTAACCAAGAGTAACTAACAATTATAAATTACTAAACCTAAAGAAATAACAAACCCCAAGCAATGTGATATTCAAATAAAAAAAAACCACAAACTAAACCATAAAACTAAACCCCAAAATCTTAAACTTAAAAAAACTAAACCTAAAATAAATAAAAGTAAAAAAAATAAAATAAATAAAACTAAACTAAATAAAATAAAAATAAAAACTAAAACTAAAAAAAAATCTAAAATGTAAAATAAATAAAATAAAATAAAATTAAAACTAAACTAAAATAAAATAAATAACAAACTAAACTAAAAAATAAAATAACCTAAAATAAAACTAAATAAAATAAAAATAAACATAATATAAAATAAAATAAACCAAATAAAATTAAAATAAAAACCTAAACCTAAAAAAAAACTTAAAAAACCTAAAAAATAAATAAAAAAATTAAAAACCTAAATAAACAAAAAAACCTAAAACTAAAATAAACAAAATAAAATAAACTAAACATGAACTAAAATAAAACTAAAACTAAAGAAAAATAAAACCTAAACTAAACTAAAATAACTAAACCTAAACCTAAACTAAATAAAATAAATAAATTAAAAAATAAAACTAAAACCTAAACTAAAAATAAACTAAAATAAATCAAAAATAAAAACATAAAAAACCTAAATAAAATAAAATAAAACCAAAACTAAACCTAAAAGAAAAATAAAGATAAAACCCAAACCTAAAAATAAAATATAAATAAAAAAAACTAAAAAATAAACTTAAACTTAAGCCTAAATCTAAAAAAAATAAACTAAACTAAATAAAAATAAAAAAACCAAAATAAAATAAAAATACTAATAAAATAACTACCTAACTATGGTTTGCTTGATTTTTTTTAAACCTAAACTATGGGCCCTCCATATAAATCCTCTACCTGGGCATGGGCCTAGTGTGACCTGGGCCTGACCCAACCATACTAAAACACTACCACTGAGTAAACTGAATAAAATAACGACCCTAAAACCAAACTGACCCTGGGCCCTGAGCCAAGGCCACTCTCCACTAAAATGATCAAACTGACCACAGGCCTACTCTACTTAACTCTGAGCCAACCTACCCTAACCTAACCCAACTACATAAAAACCAAACCTAAATAACTTGATCTAAATAAAATCTAATAAAATAAAACCTAAATATAATAAATCTACTAAACTAACTAAAACATAAAATAAAATAAAATAAAAATTAAAATAAACTAAAATAAAAATAAAAAAATTAAAAAAACTAAAATAAAATAAAATAAAATAAAAAACTAAACTAAATATATAAAACTTAAATAAAATATAAACTAAAATAAAATAAACCAAAGATAAAATAAAATAAAACTTCTAAAATCTAAACCTAAAAAATAAACCTAAAATAAAACACAAAATAAATAAAAATTAAAATAAAACTAAAAAAAAATAAACCTAAAATAAAAATAAAATAAACAAAATAAAATAAACAAAATAAAATAAACCTAAACCAAAATTAAAATAAACTACACCTAAACTAAATAAAATAAAATAAACTAATTATAAACCCAAACCTAAATTAAAAAAGAAAATATAAAAATAGACCTAAAATAAAAACCTAAAACCTAAACCTAAAAAATAAGATAAAAACTTAAACCTAAACCTAAAAATAAAAAAATAAAACCTAAACCCAAAAAATAAAATAAAAATAAAACTCAATTAAAAAATAAATTGAAACTTAAAAAATAATAAAAAATAAAAAACTTAAACTAAAATAAATAAACCTAATATAAATAAACTAAACCAAATAAAAATAAAGAAATAAACCTAAATAAAATAAAAAACTAAAATAAACTTAAATAAATAAAATAAACTAAATAAACCTAAACCTACTAGTTTACATAATTAAAAAACCTTAAACCCTAAAACTAACCTTAAAACCTAAAATAAAAACTACACCTAAACCAAATGTAAACTCTAAAACCCTAAACACAAACCCTAAGCAACCTTAAATGAAAACCAAAACTGAAAAAACCTAAAATAAAATAAATTAAAAAAAATAAATTTAGGCCCTAAAATAAACCTCAACCTAAACCTAAACTCAAGAATAGCAAAACCATAAAATATCGTCAACTCAATCTTGATCGGTGGAGGAAGCGAAAAGCTATGGTGGTGGGGATCCCAGGTGCTAATGCAAGTGGTTGTGGAGGTGATGTGCAAGGAGGTTATAGTTGTGGCAGAGAGATAGATATGATGGTGGATCTATTACTTGAGAGATGGTTGATGGGGCTAAATTGAACAATGATAGATCCACTTATGAAACTATGTCTTTATAGTAGAGATGGTTGGTTATCTAGGGTTTATATTTGCTTTATGCTCATTTTTTATCTATGTCATTGCTAGAAAACTTGGTGTTACTTGGTTGAAATTGAAAAGAAGAAATGTTGAATCTAAATTTGTTCTCTATTAAAAAAAAATAAACCATAAACCCTAAACTAAAACACAGAACCTATACCAAAACCTAAACCTAAACCTAAACCAAAAAAAAACCTAAACCCTAAACCCTAAAAAGCTAAAAAAACCTAAACATAAACTAAATAAAACCTAAAATTAAATAAATAAAACATAAACTAAAACCTAAACCTAAAAAGAAAATAAAATGAAAAATAAAACTAAACTAAAATAAAATAAATAAAAACATAAACTAAACTAAAAAATAATAAATAAATAAAAACTAAACCTAAAGTAAAAATCAAATAAACCTAAAAAAAAATAAAATAAAAACTAAATAAAAACCAAAACCTAAAGAATAAACTTAAAAATAAACCCTAAAAATAAATAAATAAAACATAAACCAAAACTAAAAAACTTAAACCTAATAAAATAAAATAAACCTAAACCTAAAATAAAACTAAAAAATAAATAAAAGCTAAACCTAAACTAAAAAACTAATAAACCCTAAACTAATTAAATAAAATAAAATAAACCAAAAACCTAAAAAAAAAATAAACTAAAATAAACTTAAAATAAAACTTAAAACATAAACTAAAAAAATAAAAAAAATAAAAAACCTAAACCTAAAAAAATAAAAAATAAAACCTAAAAAAAAAATAAAATAAAATAAAACTAAAAAAAAAATAAACCTAAACCAAAATATAAATTAAAATAAAACATATAAATGAACATGAAATAAAATAAATAAAATAAACTAAATCAAAAAAATAAAATAAACTAAAATAAATAAAATAATAAATAAACCTAAATATAAATTTACTTAATTTTAAAAAAATAAATAAAATAAATAAATAATAAAAAACCCAAACTCAAAACTAAATGAATAAATGACTTAATAAACCCTAAACCCCAAACTAAAAACCACAAACCACAAATCTAAACCAAAACTAAACCTAAAAACTAAAACCCTAAAACTAACCTGAGCCCTCTACACTATCCAAAACCTAAAATATTAAATCCTACCCTAACTTCTAAACCTAAAACCACAACCAAAATCCTCTCCTAAACCCACTAAAATACCCTAATGACCTATATCTTAACCTACTCTTAAATCTTCTCTGACCTAAACTTAATAACTTAGACCTACCACTAAACTGGGCCTCTAAATAAATGATCTATACTCTAATTAGATAAATCCTCTAAACTAGATCCTCCCTAATCTAATCCATAAACCTAAAAAACCCTAAACCCTAAAACCATAAAAAAACCTAAAACTAACTACCTAAACCCAAACCATAAACCCTAAACTGACCCTAAACCAAAAACCCTAAACCCTAAAACTCTAAAACCTAAACCCTAAACTAAACCTAAAAAAACCTAAAAATAAAAAAATAATAAATAAAAAACTTAAATGTGAAAAAAAATAAAACTAAACCTAAACTAAAATAAAATAAAACTTGTAAATAAATAAATAAAATAAAAAAATATACTAATAAATAGCTAAATAAAAATAAAATAAAATAAAACTAAAATAAAAGTTAAAATAAAATAAAATAAACCTAAAAATAAAAAACCTAAATAAAACAAAACCTAAAAAAAATAAATTAAACTAAACCTAAATAAAAAAAACTAAACCTAAAATAAAATAAAATAAACCTATTAAATAAAACTAAAATAAACCTAAACCTAAAATAAACTAAACTACCCTTTAAATAAAATAAAATAAACTAAAATAAACCTAAACTAAACTAAAATTAAACCTAAAAAATAAACCAAAAAATAAAACCTAAACCTAAACAAAATAAAATAAAACCTACTAAACTAAAATAAAAATAAAACTTAAATCTAAAAATTAAATAAAATAAAATAAACTAAAAAATAAACATAAACCTAAAATAAAAAAAAACTAAATAAAAAACTAACCAAAATAAATAAAAAAATAATAAAACTAAACTAAAATAAAAATAAAAATAAAAATAAAATAAAACTAAATAAACATAATCCTGATTTAAATTTAAAACCCTAAATAAAATAAACCCTACTAATAACCCTAAAACCAAACCTAAACCCTAAAACCTAAACTTAAAACAAAAAAATAAAAATACAACCTAAATAAAATAAAATAAAATAAAACTAAACTAAAAATAACCTAAACCTAAAAAAATAAACTAAAATAAAGCAAACAAAATAAATAAACTACACTAAATAAAAAAATTAAATAAATAAAATAATAAATAAAATAAACTAAAATAAATAAAATATTAATGATTTGAATTTGATTTGTTCCAAAATAAACCAAAACCCTAAACAAATTAAAGCGTGAACCTTAAAAACCTAAACCCTAAACCCTAACACTAAACACTAAACCTTAAACACTAAACCCAAACCCTAAACTGACCACAAATACCCAACCTAAACTAACAGATCCACTGGCTAAAAGGCCAAACCCTAAAAGCCCTAAACCTGAGCTGATCACTACCTTCCTACCCAAAATCCTAAACACAAACCATAAACCCTACCAAAACCCTAGCCCAAACCATAAAACCCAAAAACTACATAAAAAATAACTAAAACCTGACCCAAAATAAAATAAAATAAAATAAGCTAAAATAAACCTAAACCTAAACTAAAAAAAACTGAAATAAACCTAAATAAAACCTAAACCTAACTAAAAATAAAATAAAGCCTAAACTAAAAAATTTAAAATAAAACATAAACTTAAAAATAAAAAAACTAAATGAAAAATACATAAATAACATGGACTTAAAATAAACTAAAATAAAACCACAAAAATAAATAAACCTGATAAATAAACTAAAACAATAAGCCATTATAAATGGGTCTATACATATCCTTCATCTCCATATGTCTAATCTTATTCATCTTCACCATGCCTTTTAGGTCACTTACCTTTCTTAATAAATCTAATGCATCTACTCTCTAAAGCATTAAATAAATACGCTATGTGGCCAAACCATGTAAAACTCTCTAAACTTTATCGCCCAGCTACTCAAAATGAACAAACACATTTATTTTATCTCTAGTAAACCACTCATCCAAGCATCCTCATACACTTAACTTAGTCTCATGCTTCTCTAAATAATAAATCATTGTAGGTCTTACCACCATCTTATAAAATTTTCCCTTAAGATTAAGTAGTACATTTTATCAAATAAATATTCCTCCCTAAATCCAACTTGAATTCTACTAATAACATCTCTATTTCACCATCATTTTGAACAATAAGCCTAAATATCTAATCACTCACACTATTTAATACCTAATGTCATACACCAAAATATAACTAAAATAAAACTCCATAAATTAACTAAAATAAATAAAAATAAAAATAAACCTAAATAAAAATAAAAAATAAAATAAACTAAAATAAATAAAAAATAAACTAAGTAAACTTAAACCTACCAGTTTACTTAAGTTTAATAAATAAAAAAACAAATTAAATAAATAAAAAAAAACCCTAAGCATAAACCCTAAATAAACCCAAACTAACCTAAATAAACCCTAAACCTAAACCCTACTAAACCTAAATTCTAAAATAAAACCCACAAACCCTAAAACCCTAAACCAAAACCCAAAACCTACAAACCATAAACATTAAAACCCAAACCCAAACTAAACACTAAACCCTAAACCATAAACTTAAAACTTAAACCAAAAAATAAAACCTAAAATATAAATAAAATAAACTAAACTAAATAAAATAATATAATAAAATAAAATAAAAACTTAAACTAAAATCTAAACCTAAACCTAAACTTAAAAAAAATAAAAAAAATAAAAACTAAACTAAAATAAAATAAATAAAAACCTAAACTAAACTAAAAAAATAAAATAAACCTAAAAATAAAAAACCTAAAATAAAATTGAAACTAATAAAATAAAATAAAATAAACCTAAAAATCAAAAAATAAAATCTTAAACCTAAAAATAAACCCTAAAATAAAACCTAAAATAAATAAAAATAAAGGCTAAAACTAAGTAAAAATAAACCTAAACCTAAAATAAATAAAATAAAATAAACTAATCCTAAACTAAAACAAACTAAAATAAATAAAACTTGGACCTAAACCTAAATAAAATAAAGCTAAAAATTAAATAAAAAATAAATTAAAATAACATAAAACTAAAAATAACAAAATCTAAAATAAAAACCTAAAACTTAAACCTAAAATAATAAAATAAAACATAAACTAAAATTAAAATAAAACCTAAACCTAAAAAATAAAATAAAAAACCTACACTAAAATAAGTAAACCTAAAATAAATATACTAAACTAAATAAAAATAATAAATAAACATAAATAAAAATATAAAATAAAATAAACTAAAATAAAAAATAAACTAAATAAACTTAAATAAAAATAAAAAAAATAAAATAAACTAAATAAACTCAAACCTACTGGTTTACTTAATTGTTTTTAAAAAAAAACCATAAAAAACCACCTAAACCTAAAATCTAATAAAAAAATAATAAAACTAATAAACAAATCCTAAACTAAAAATAAAAAAACCTAAAAAAATAAACCTAAAATAAATCTAAACCAAATACTAAACTTAAATAAACTAAACCTAAACCATAAAACCCTAAAACTTAATAAACCATGGACCCTAAACAATTGACCACTGACTTTAAACCTAATGGCTAACTAGGCCACTACCATAAATCCACCTAATCCTCTACTCTAATCTTAGTCTGAGCCTGATCCCTCCTAAAAACCTAAAATCTCTAGGCCAACCTGATACCTGGGCCACTGACACCTTACTGAGCCTAAATAACCTCCTAACTAAAACTTTACCTAATAAATACCTAAACTCTAAACTAAAATAAATAACCTACCTCATTTAAAATAAACTTACACCTAAATATAAGATAAAATACTATATAAACTTAAACCTATCTAAATAATAAAACCTAATACCAAAAAATAATACCTAAACCTAAATAAAAATAAAATTAAAACCTAAAAATAAAAAAAACCTAAATCTAAAATAAAATAAAATTAAACTATAATAAACCTAAAAAAATAAACCAAATAAATAAACTAAATAAAACAACAACAAAACCCATTATCCCACTAAGTTAATGAATCTAAATTATCTCTTGTTAGTCAAATTCTCATTGATTAAGTATACTAAGGTCATTTTGTATACATCTTAAACATGTCAAGGTTTACCTCTTGCCTCTTAACAAAAGGCAAATCTAATGCATCACTCTCTCTAACGGGTCATGTAAACGCTTTTATTGCCAAACCATAAATCTCTCTAATTTTATAAACTGAGCTACTAACTTTTTAAATAAATTTCACATTTTATCTCTAAATGTAAAGCCAATCATCACCCTGAGCATTCTCATCTTTGCAACACTTAACTTAGTCTCATGCTTCTCTTTTATTGGCCAACATTCTTCACCATAAATCATTGTAGGTCTAACCACTATCTTATAAAATTTCCATTAAGTTTAAGTGTTATCACACAAAGGCCGGATGCATTCCTCCACTTCAACCATCCACAGATTCTACTAATAACATCTCCATCTATTTCACCTTCATTTTGAACAATAGAGCCTAAATATTTGAATAGTCACTCTTTTTAGATTTGTTCACATGTTATCATAACACCACTTTAACTTCTCTACTAAAATTACACTCCATAAATAAACTAAATTAAATAAATTAAAATAAACTAAAATAAATAAAAAAAAATAAACTAAATAAACCTAAAATCGAATTTAAATTTTAAAAAACTAAAAATTTAAAATTAAAGATTAAAAAACTATAACCAAAACCATAAAACTAACCATAAACCCTAAACCCTAAACCCTAAAACCTAAATATAAATAAAACCTAAACCCAACCTAAACACTAAACCCACAAACCCTAAAATCTAAAACTTAAACCTAAACTAAATAAAACCTAAAAATAATATAAATAAAAAAACTTAAAACCAAAATAAAATAAAAAAATAAAATAAAATAAAAGCCTAAACTAAAACCTAAACCTAGACCTAAACCTAAATATAAAAATAAAATAAAATATAAAATAAAAATTAAACTAAAATAAATAAATAAAAACCTAAACTAAATTAAAAAAATAAACCTAAAAATAAAAACCTAAATAAAATAAAAAATAAACATAAAATAAAAAATAAAATAACCCATAAATAAAACAAAATAAAAACTAAATAAAAACCTAAACCTAAAAAATAAACCTAAAAATAAAACCTAAAAAGAAATAATAAATAAATCCTAAACCCTAAACAAAAAAATAAAAATAAACCTAAAATAAACAAAATAAAATAAATCTAAATCTAAACAAAATAAACTAAACTAAAATAAAATAAAGCTAAACCTATAAACATAAACTCAAATAAAATAAAATAAATAAATCTAAACCTAAACTAAAAATAAAACATAAAGTAAACCTAAATTTAAAACCACAAGACCTAAACCTAAAATAAAATAAAAATAAAACTAAAGCCTAAAATAAAAAAATAAAACCTAAAAAATAAATAAAATAAAATTAAACTAAAAAAATAAACATAAACATAAACATAAACACAAACCTAAAACATAAACTAAAATAAAAAACTTAAACTAAAATAAATAAACCTAAACTAAATAAAAATAAAAAGTAAAACTAAATAAAAAGAAAAAATAAAATAAACTGAAATAAATAAAAAATAAACTAAGTAAACTATATAAACCTAAAGCTACATGTTTACATAAGTTTTAAAAAAATAAAAAACTAAACCCTAAACCCTAAACCCTAAACCCTCAACCTTAAACCCTAAACCTAAACTAAACCCTAAACACTAAACCACAAACCCTAAACCCTAAACCCTAACCCTAAACCCTAAACCTTAAAACCCTATACCCTAAAACCCTAAATAATAAATTCTAAACCCTAAACCCAAAACCCAAATAATTAAACCTTAAAAACATAAAAACTTAAAATAAAATAAAATGTAAAACAATTTTAAACTAAAATAAAAAAATAAAAACCAAACTAAACCTAATAAACTAAAAAAAAATAAAATAAAATAAAAAAAAAATAAATTAAAATAAGTTAAATAAAAACCTAAACTAAACTAAATAAAATAAAATAAACCTAAAAATAAAAAACCTAACTAAAATAAAAACTAAAAAAAATTAAAACTAAAATAAAATAAAATAAACTCTAGATAAAACCAAAACCTAAAAATAAACCTAAAAGTAAATAAAAAATAAAATCTAAAACCCTAAACTAAAAAAAAAAAACCTAAACCAAAAAATAAAAAAATAAAATAAAAAAACTAAATTAAATAAACTAAACTAAAATAAATAAAACCTAAACCTAAACCTAAAATTATCCAAACCTTAACCTAAACCTAAACTAAATAAAATAAAATAAAATAAATGAACCTAAACCTAAACTAAAATATAAAACCTAAAAAAGTAAAATGAAAACCTAAACCTAAACCAAAAAAATAAGAAATTAAACCTAAACCTAAAAAATAAAATAAAAATAAAAGTCAATTAAAAAGTAAACTTAAACCTAAAAAATAAATTAAAATAAAACTTAAACTAAAATAAAGTAATTAAATAAATAAAATAAAAAAATAAACTAAATAAAAAAACTAAAATAAAAACTAAAATAAATGTAAAATAAAACTAATTAAAATGAAAAACTCATTTACTTAATTTTTAAAAAAAACCTAAACCCCTAAAACCTAAACCAAATCCTAAACTCTAAAAATCTAAACTAAACCCAAACTAACCTAAACCTAAACTCTAAACAAAACCTAAACCCTAACAAACTCTAAAACCCTAAACCTAAAATAAAACCCTAAACCTAAACCACTAAACCAAAAACCAAACCCAAACCCTCAAAACCATAAACCCAAAGCCAAACAATAAACCTAAACCACAAACCACTAAACCTGAAACCAAAACCCACAAAATCTTAAACTTTAAAATAAAACCTATATAAACCCTAAACCCTAAAACCTAAAACCTAAAAACCTAAACCTAAATTAAATAAAACCTTAAAATAAAATAAAATAAAAACCTAAACCTAAATAAAATAAAAAAATAAAATAAAGAAAACTAAACTGACCAAAACTTAAAATAAAATAAAATAAAATAAAAATAAATTTAAAACTAAAAATAAAATAAATAATAACTAAACTAAACTAAAAATTTAAATAAACCTAAGAATAAACAAACCTAAATAAAATAAAATAAAATAAAAACTAAATTAAAACCTAAACCAAATTAAAAGAAAATAAAACCTAAACTTAAAATAAATAAAAAAAATAAAACCTAAAACTATATAAAAAATAAACCTAAAATAAAATTAAAATAAAACAAAAAAATAAACTATACCTAAACTAAAATAAAACTAAACTAAAAATAAATAATACCTAAACCT
This sequence comes from Cymbidium sinense, assembly GCA_021442155.1. Taxonomy (NCBI): domain Eukaryota; kingdom Viridiplantae; phylum Streptophyta; class Magnoliopsida; order Asparagales; family Orchidaceae; genus Cymbidium; species Cymbidium sinense. The sequence goes on along the minus strand of JAKCPB010001941.1, from coordinate 37,972 downwards.
AAATCTAAAAAATAAACCTAAACCTAAACTAAATAAAATAAAATAAACTAAAATAAACCTAAAATAAAAAAAATAAAACCTAAAATAAACCTAAAATAAAACCTAAAACTTAAACCTAAAAAATAAATCAAAAAAATAAACTTAAAAATAAAAATAAAATCTAGCTGAATTAAACTAAAAATAAAACCCTTTGAAAAATAAACCTAAACCTAAAATAAACTAAAAATAGAAAACTTAAACTAAAATAAATATAAAATAAATAAACTAAACTAAATAAAATTAAAAAATAAACCTAAATAAATAAAATAAAATAAACTCAATTAAATAAGAAATAAACTAAATAAACCTAAACCTACTAGTTTATTTAATTTAAAAAAAATCCCTAAACCTAAAATCATAAACCCTAAACTAAACCCTAAACCCTATGCCCTTAACCCTAAACCTAAATAAACCTTAAAACCCTAAACCCTAAAAACCCCAACCCTAAATGCTAAACCACAGCCACAAAAATAACCCAAACCCCAAACCTAAATACTAAACTAATCCTAAACTAACCTAAACCTTAAAACCTAACCTAAATAAGAATGGGTAGAACCTTGACGGCAAAACATCATGGTCAACTATTCAATTTAGATCTGGCGAAGGCGAGTGTGCATTATTGTAGTGGTGGTGGGGGTTCTAGAAATCTTGGTGGATATGGAGGTGGTGGTGGAGAATAGTGGTGGTTATGGTGGTGATGGAGGTTCTGATGGTAGTGACAAGGAGAGATCTAGAATATCATGGCGGATACCGCTACTCGAGAGGTGGGGGTGGTTCTGATGGGAACAAGAGAAACTCAAGAATGACTGATCTAATCTACTTCTTATAGAATGGTGTCTTTACAGTAGAGATGATTCTACTTATGTGGGGCTTTTTATTTGCTAGGTGTTCATTTTTATCTATGTCATTGCTATGTCTTAAATCTTGGTGCTTGCTTGGTTGATGAAAGAAGAAATGTTGAATCTAAATTTGTTCTATGTTAAAAAAAACCTTAAACCCTAAACCCTAAACCTTAAATCCTAAACTAAAACTTAAACCCTAAACATAAAACCTAAAACATAAACCCTAAATAAATCCTAAAATAATCCAAATCCTAAACACTAAATTAAACCTAAACCTAAACCCACAAACCATAAACCCTAAACCCAAATCTAAACCTTAAACCCTAAATAAACTAATAGTAAACCCTAAACACTAAACTAAAATCAAAACCTAAACCACAAACCCTAAACCCTAAACCTCAAACCCTAAACCCTAAACTAACCCTAAACCCAAAACTAACCATAAACCTTAAATTCTAAACTAACCCTAAACCCTAACCCTAAACCTTGAATAAAGATGTCATTAGGAGTAGATCTAAAGAATGACCTAATCTTAACATAGCTATGGTAGCTAAAGAAAATGTCCTCGAGACTTTCCTTTGACTATTAAAGATTTGAATACTAAACCCTAACCTAAATTAGATTATAATACCATATATTATAATATAATGCGCACATATATGTAGTGATGTGTTTTGGATGTTATAAGATATTTTGAAATGTTTAGTATATTATGGTATTTATGCCTATAGTCTATATTAATATAAATCATAAAATATTGATTTAATAAATGATCATTAAATTTGTTAAATTTGAAGTGGGAATTATGTTGTAGTACTAAAGGTGTGCTACACCACTTGTAGAAGTAAGATTTTATGTTCAAGATAAATATTATATGTTGCAACAAAATATAACATAATATATCATAATATATTATTGTAGCATTTTAAATTCTTTTAGCATTTTACAATCATGTTATCAAAACTACACTAGCGTTATTTATAAAAATGTTGATTTAGACTTTAAAATGGTGGAATTTGGCCAAATTCATAATAGGTAGAGCATGGCATCATAATTTATTATTTTAATTTAAAAATATGTAAGTGATGACTAAAATATATAGTTATTATTGTTTAGACTAATTTTATGATTTATTATCTTAAGCAATCCCTTGTGATGTGATATAATAAATTATAATATAATATGTTATAGTGTATTATAATATAGGATGCCATAACATAGTGTAGTGTCATGCTTTATAGCATCTGTGTTGCTACTTATTGTTTAGTATATTATAGTTTGTTATAGTATGATGTAGTAGAGTTTGTACTGGTATAATTACTAAAAATACTAATTTATAGGCTGAGATGATGGGATTTGGCCAATTTTAAGTTAAGCTTTAGGGAACACCATTGGGGGTGTGCTATGGTGTGTCATTTAATCAAAAGAATGGAATTTTGCATCCAAAATAAATGTTCATTTTTCAACCAAATTTTATAACTTATTTGCTTAAAGTCATTCATTTTAAGGTGTAATGTAAGATAATATATTATATAAAAGAATATAAAATATAATGTACATAACAATATAACTTCACATGTATATTAATGTGGTGGTGTGTTAAGAAATGTTATTGTACATTTTAGTGTGTTTTACTTTAGTTATAATACATTGGGTCAAAACTCACAAAAATGTTAATTTGAAAGATGAGATGGAAGAATTTGGCCAAATTCATGACACACACGAAGAAGCAACCCCAAAATTATGCTATTTTGTACCATTTCTATTATAAAAATAATAATTTTACATCCAAAATCAACATTAGTCATATTTTGAGAAAATTTTGTTATTTGTTTCTTTTAAGTGATTCTAATGAGGTGTAATGTTAGACAATATATTATATTATGGCAAATTATAATATAACATCATATATAATATAATATAGTTTGTTAATTCACACTATAATATGTTTAGCATGATATTATATAGTTAGTTTGAGCTTGCACCATCACAAATCATAAAATGTTGATTACAGTTAAGATGATGTAATTTGAGCGAATACATTGTTAGGCTTTTGGTTGAAGTATTAAAGGTGCGCTTTAGAGAAGAAATAAGATTTGATGAGAATTCCATTTCAAGGACATGGAGGAGATCCATGGGATTACACATGCATTGGACATGACATGTAAGTCTATGTCGAGGGCAGAAGAAGAAAAAATTTGGGGATGAGGTTTTGATTTGATTATATAATTTGTGGAAAGAAGATCCGTTGGGGATAAGAATCTATAATCCACTAAGGATTAAGATTAAATTAACTTTAATTTATTTTGTTTTAATTGATGTGGGATATCGAGATATGGAGTCCACTAGGGATGGTATATGAACCATCCACTAGGGAAGCAGGTTCTGGCTATCCGCTGGGGACTAGGATTTGAGTTTGATTTCATAGATTTGTTTGGGGATGTAACCACTGGGAATAAAAGTTTGGTTAGATTTCTTTAGTTTAGACTACTAGGGGAGTTGGTTTAATTTTGCTCCATTGGGGAGGTTACTTTTTGAATTTGATTTGTTTGCTTGACATGTTTATAAATGATTTGGGGCTACATTGGGGAGAAGGGATGATTTAACTCCCGTGGGAAAATTAGATTGGGTTTAATTTTGAGTTAACGTATGGACCCTGGTGTGCATTGGACCCACTAAGAAGTGCTATATCGGCCTTGACCATAGGTTTAAAATCCAAAGGAATAATCTCGTGGGGTAGAGCTAGCCAACCTTGGTTGCCGATGTGCAACGTGTAGGAAAAATGCATAAACTTACATCTTCAAGAAAAGAAACAACCACTGTTAGATGCACAACAAATCAAACTTGACTGGGGTGACTCTTGAGTGAATGTCACTGGGACTTATGTCAACTCAAAAGTAGTCAAGATTAATTTTATCTTAATTTCATGTGATTTGATATGGTTTTGGTTTAGTTTGAATTAAGGGAATATCTCACGGGATGTGAGCTTAATTAAATTTGATAGATTTAATTTATGGACCAAGTCGGTGTGCGATGGACCCACTAAGAAGGGTCTATATCGGGCTTATCCTATCTTAGATTTATAAATCCCAAGGGATAGTCTACTGGCTGTGGGGTAGAGCTTGCCAGCCTAAGGGGTTGCCTTTCGATGTGCAATGGTTGTGATAGAAAGAAGGTGTAGCAGACTTACATCTTCTAAGGGGAACAAATCTGGGGTGACCTATTGGTAGCACAAATCAAACCCTAACTTAGACTCTTAAATGAATCGGGGGGGCTTATATCAACTTAAGTAGGTGATTCCTTTAAGGAGTTTTTTGACCCAAAGATAGGATGCAGGAAAGATACCACTAAAGTGTCCTCTAATCCATAAGTGAATATATATTTTATTTATATGTTTATGTGGACCTATTGGTGTGCAAGGGACCACATGAGAAGGCTATGTCGGCCTTTTATCTCGATTTACTAGACCAAGGGAGAATCTATACATCCATAGGATGGATTCTCCAACCACATGGGTGGTTACTAGGAAAGAGGAACTGTCTAAAATAATAGTAACCTAGGTAGTGTCTAAATGGGGTCGTAAAGGATGTGATCCAAATATAGTGCGAATAGGGAGGTCTTTGCTTGGCGTTATCATAGAGCTGAAAAGCTTCTGGTGTATAGTGGCCAACTCAAGGAGAAAGTGTAGACTTACATCATGAGTGATGTATCCTAAGGTGCAAGAACCAACCAACCTAAGGTGTATCCATTAGCATGAGTGGTGTATCCATGACAAGTGAGAACCAACCAACCTAAGGTTGAGTGCAATGATGATCAAGAAAGCATGTAGGTTTACAACTTTCCGGATCGATCATTGGGATAGTATCATCAGGATAGATGTTATTTGACCTAGAGCAATGACTAAATGGAGCCACGAGGAAGACTGGACTTGAAGTGAGGAAGGAGCTATTAGGGGACTTATCCTAAACCTCAAATATACTCGACCCAGTTAGTTCTTGAAGGCTAATCCAACAAAAAAGCATAGAAGACTCACATCTTCTTAAAAAAGTAAACATGATATAGCTTATCGGCCATGCAGTAAGGCTGACCAAAATAAGAAGGTTCTCATCAGTGTGTAGTGGCCAAGTAAGGAAGGAAAGCATAGCAGACTTACATCCTTTAAAGAAAGAAGACCACTGGGGTGACACACTAGTAGGGTAGCACATCAGCTCGACCTAGACCAGCTACTGAGTGAGTGTCATTGGGGGCATTATTTCAATTTAGAGTAGCCTAAGATAAATATATGTGTTTATTTTATATGTTTGTTTGTAGTTTGTGTTTGTGTAATGTTAATGAAGGATAGGACACTGCTTCAGTTCCTTACACCTACCCTAAACGCATCATGGAAGATTCTCAAACAAGAATACTTTCAACATGGAAGAGATTGAATTCAAAATGGAATTTTTATTGATGATAATTATTTTCAAACATGATTTATAATATTTCTTTAAGTAGAGCTCATTGATTGGAAGCATTAGGCACTATCCTTTATGATTAATAAGTTCATAAGATCCTCCTTGGTAGGCCTTATCTAAGGCAAAAGGGCCTTCCAAAGTGGGTTCAAACTTGCCTCACATCTTACGATAGGAATAATCAGTCTCCTTAGAACCAAAATAAGCTCTCCTACTTGAAAAGCTCTAAGATGGACCAACATATTATGAGCTTGAATCATTTTAGCTTTGTACAACTTGTGGTTTTGGCATGCTTGTAGGCATCTCTCCTCCAAACCTTCGAGCTCTTCTAACCATAATTTGGCATTCTACTATATTGTGATCTTGCTACCCACAGCTATGCTTAGTGATAGGAGTTGAACTTCTAATGGTAGAATGGGTTGACCCACTAAGGAGAAAAAAAAAGGGAGTTGGAGTTCTAAATGTGGTGTAGTTGGCACAAGGTTTCAACTAATTGCTCTCGTCTCTTGTTGTTGTCGGTGTCTTCTTTTTGGATGAGAGTTTTGTTAAAGGCTTACTAAGCCATTTTCCTCGGGAAGTTCATGGTAGAATATATCCAATCTATGCTATGTCTCTAAGAAAAGTTGTTGATCTTAGTGCTCTTGAATGCAGTACCATTATTAGATATAATTCATTGAAGCACTTCAAACCTATATACGATATGGTTCTTAAAAAATTAGAGCACATGCTGAGCTGTGACCTCTTTGGTTTTCTTTCCCATTTGGAAAAGTAAATAGTAGCATCTAAGATGAATTGATGACCCTTGAAGAATGAGGATCAATCGGACCCACTATGTTAGTACACTCGAATGGCTATAAGACCAATCTAGGATGTATAATGTTAGGTGGTTTATGTAGGACCACACCATGTATTTAACATTGGTGGCATCCTTTTATCCATGCAATCTTTGATCATCGTAGTAGTATCTAGTCTCTTGATATTGTCTTTCATCTTTCGACTGGATTGGTTGGCTCCACATAATCCTGAGTGTACCTTGATCATCATTTTATAAGCTTTGTGCTTATCTAAATAACATAAACACATATGATCAAAATACTACTGGTACAAGACACCATCCACAAGAGCATAGGAAAGTGCTCTCTGCTTCATCTGACGGGCTTGGGACTTCTCATAAGGTAGTTTGCCTTTATTTAGGTAATCCATTAATGGTTGCCTTTAATCTAACTCCTCATCCTTATTGGCAATGGCACCTCCTTCAAGAGTACTTTTATGAGTTCAATATCAATAAGATAAGACTTGTCTATTTTGACCTTTATTGATATGGACTCATCCTCCAACATGCTAACTCTTTGGCAAGCTTGGCTAAAGCATACTACTTTATTCTCTCCTGAGGAATCTTATAAATGGTAACCTCTAGGATTTGGGCCAATAAATGGTGTACTTGTGGTAGTGATGGAGCTTTAACCTTATAGGACCTACGCTTTGGTTGATAACTAGTTGAGAAACCCTGAAGATGTTGATGTTCTGGATGCTTAAAGTAACGGCTAACTCCAGACCGGCAATCAGAACCTTATATTTAGCTTCGTTGTTGGTGCAAGGATTGGACAAATGATATGAGAATCTCATCACATCGTGATCCAAAGTTAAGATAACTATTCCTAGCCCTGCCTTTCATGGAATAGTAGATTATGGTTCTTCTCCTCTTTGAGAGGAAGCTGCACCATCAAAGTACATCTTTCAATGATGAATGCTAGTATCCCCTAAGTTCATGATTTGTCATCAGGGAGATCATCACTAAGTGGAGAGTCAGTAGGAAGTAGGTGTGCTGCTAAGAAATTTGCTAGTGCTTGTCCTTTCACCACACAGAGGGGTATGAAGGTAATGTCAAATTGTGAGAGGATGATGGACCATCATGCCAATCATTTGGATAGTGTTGGTTGTGTCATGAGATATTGTAGTGGATTGATCCTAGAGATTAAGTTCACCTTATGAGGAAGCATGTAGTGCTGTAGATTTTTGGATGCAAAGATTAAAGGTAGGCAATGCTTCTCAATTGGTGGATAATTAGCCTCAGCAGGGATTAGACAATGACTGAGGTAGTAGAGTGCATTTTGCTACCCTTCATCATTGGATTTGCCAATAAAGCACCAAGGGAATCATCTAACTCAATAGTGTAAAGTATGTGACTTGCAGGATAGAGTGATAACCAATGGCTTCATCAAGTAATGCTTGATATCCTTGAAGGGATGTTCACACTTATCATCCCACTTGAACTTGGCATCCTTTTGACAAGTGCGATAGACATCTTCACGATAAGTTGGATATATATCATCTTAGATATGCCAACCACCCTTGGAATGATCTGAGTTGAGTTAAACTTTTAGGGGTGGCATTTTTAATATCACCTTGATCTTCTCTAGATTGATTTTTATTCCCTGGTGTCGGACAACAAACCTAAGGAATTTCTTTGAAGCTATTTTGAATGCACACTTCAGGGGGGTTCATTTTGAGGTTAAATTGTCTTAACTATTCAAAAACTACTCTCAAGTCAAAGAGATGGTCTTCCTTTTCTCTACTTTTGACCACGAGATCATCGACATAGCACTCGACTTGATGAATGAGTTCATCGAAGATTCAAGTCATAGCCGGTATGTAGCAATCATTTTAAATGAAAGACATGACCTATAGCAATAGATTCTCGGGGTTCTAAAAGTAGTGTTTCTTTCATCTTAGGCCATCTTTATTTAGTTATATCTAGATGAGCCATCCATGAAGAGAAGACTACAAGAGATGAGGCAATGTCCACAACGACTCAGATTGGTAGTGAAAATTCATCTTTTGGACATGCCTTATTTAAATCCATAAAATCGATGCATTTGTGAATTTGACCATTCATTTTCTTTACTAAGATGATGCTATCTAACCATGTAGAGTATTTTTCTTCCCGAATGAAGCCCTCATCGATCAATTTCTTGACTTCATAAATGGCCTATTATTCTATGTCTAATCGCATACGTCTAGGATCTTGCTTGATAGAGTTAGTAGTAAGCTCTATTATTAGGTTATGGACCACTATGTCAGGAGACAATTTAGGCATCTCTTCATAACTCCATGCAAAGTAATCCTTAAATTCAATTAATAGCCTAACTAAGTCATTGATTTCAATTTCATTCAACAAAGAACTGATGTATATCAGGCGTGGATCTTCTTCATTTCCCAAGTTAACTTTTTTGAGCTCGTTGATGGTTGACTTGATCTCTTCTTCAAACTCTGGCGGTGCATCTTTGACTTCAAAATCATCTAGATCATTTTATGTTTCTAAGCATAGCTCCTCATATGAGTTAATGTGATTTGAAAAGAACCTATCATATTCCAAATGATTGGTAATGACTAAGTAGTAATCTTCATCATCGACTGGACCCACTGTACAGAATCTTAGTCCTGATCTTGATTGAGAGCTTTTGCATTTATTCTTCAATATTCTTTCAAAGTAGTCGGACCTGTGCTTTGACCAAGTATGTGAGATTAACCCTATCTTTGCTAAATTATGAACATAAGGTAAGTACTAATCAAAACATAATTCTATTAAATCTTTATATGAATCATCCTCAAGTTTTACATCAACTTCTTGACTTGAGGATGATCCTCCCATAAAGAACCTCTTAGTCTTCACATCTGTGGATGACTTAGGAGCTTCCTTAACTACCAAACCCTCAACATTTTGAGAGGAAAGTGGGGTTAAAGCTAAGGTTCCTAACTGATGACTAATTGTTTCACATATAGACTTGGATACACTTATGCTTTGCTTTGGAACCTGATCTTCATCACTATCTGGCTCAAGTGTCACCTCCAAGAGAATCTAATATTAAGAAGAACTAGCTGGTGTGCTAGCCATATAAGACTCAACCTATGAACTATATTCTAGTATATATAGATGTGTACTCACATGAGACATATCTTCCATTGAGGGGCCAATAATGAGGTTTTCCACCCACACGGTATCTCTACTGATTGTAATTTAATCAAGCTCCACTTTCCTCCTCTAAGTTTATTTCGCTCCCTTTTATTTTTTCTTATTCATTTCTCTTTTCTTTTCTTTTCTTTCTCTTTCTTTTCTTTTTTCTTTTTCTTTTATTTTTAAACTTTGGCCAAGTTCATGAGAATAGACTTGTTGATTTTGAGGAGAGTAGTAGCATCCTCATATATATGACCTCATGAATTGTAAATGGCTTGAGATCTCCTTGACACATAGATGATCCCACCTCTCACAACTTCATACACATGTAGAGAGGATGGAACTATGTTGTTTTCATATATCCTTGGTCTTCCAACAAAGCGTTGAAAGATGTATCTCCAATCATGTATCTCCAAGGGAAACACTATAGAGCCTAAGGCCTATTGACCTCACTTTTGGAGTGTAGATTCAATCTTCCCACCTTAAACTTACGAGTCTTCTAGACACTAAGACTTCCCTAGTCATAAGACTTCACAATTAGGTAAACAATTCTTTAATGACTTAGAAGGGTTAACCATGATTAGGTTATACCTTATGAAATAAGATAATCATCTACCCTACAACCCAAATCCATGTTCACCTTCTCAAACCAAACCTCAAGTTCAATTCAAACATCAAATTCAAATCCAAATCCAAACACAAATTCCAAAACCAAATGATTGAAGCCCATGATCATATCCAAACTTGAAACCCTTCCTGAGACATATGACCTATCCAATGGACTTAGCCAAATCTTAATCCAACTCAATCCAAAATCAATTGATTTTCTCATAATCTATTTATATCTTCAATCATCTTTCTAAATATAAATTGAATCTACATTCAAATGATCAAAATTAAATCAAACTAAATCAAATTAAATCAAAACCCTTCCCAAGCCATATGACCTATCCCATGGACTTAGCTAAATCTTAATCCAAATCAAGTCAAACTCAATTTATTTTCTCACAAATCAATCATATTTTCAATCATCTTCACAAATTTAAATGAAATATACATTTAAATCATCAAAACTAAATCAAACCAAATCAAAATCCAAACCAACACATGACCCAACTCCTGGACTTAGCCAAATTTCTTCAATACAAAACCCAAATTTAATTGATTTTCTCATGAATCAATCATACCTTCAATCATATTCACAAATATAAATGAAATCTACAATCATCGAGCTAAACCAAATTCAATCCAAGTCAAACCCAACTTAACCCTTTGGACTTGAAATGTTCAAATGAACCAAAACCCATTTGAACCCAAACAAATTGAATTTATATATCAATCCCAAATCCATATATAAACTCAACTAAATCAAACTCAAGCCAAAATCAAGCCAACTAAACCCAATTGGTCCACTTGACCCAAAGTGGCCAATTTGACCAATTTGAGCAAAGTTCTATTCCTGCCCAAATTGGATTGAACCAAGCCCATCAAAACCTCCCATCATGATTGTTGATCACCCTAAGTTGATCAATTATCACAAATTAGGTCAAACCAAGTCAACTTAGTCATTTGACCAAGTCAACCCCTTAACCCATATGAACCCAAACTAGCCAAATTTCACCCTAAGCCAAATCCCTTGAAACCAATGATTCATACCAAATCAAAATCAATATTTGAATATGACTTTACCTTCGATTGAGTCAAACTAAACTCAATTGGCCCTCTTGACCCAAGTCAACTCAAATTGACCTAAAAGACCAAATTAGGTCAAATCAAAATATAAACCAAATTGATTGCAACCAATGGCTCAAGTTCATTCAAAATTAATTGTTGAACTTGAAAATATGATTGGACCTAATTGAACCTAATTGGTAGCCCAAATTGACCTAAAGGTTCAAGTTGGCCTAAATCAAAACTAAATCCAAATTAATTGAAACCAAAGCCTACAATCATCTTCAATTGGTCAACTAAACCCAAACCAACACCCAACCCAAGCCAATTTGGCCAATTTGGTCAAATTGGTCAACATAACCCATTTGACCCAAATGAATTTAAATGAGCAAAATCAAATCTAAGCTAAACTAAACCAAACTAATTGAACCAAAAACATCCCAATGATCATATGAACTTGATCCAACCCTTAGTTTTACCCAATTTGACCAATTGGTTACTTGACCCCAATTTGACCTAAATGAGTCATATTGAGCCAAAGCTAACCAAATTGACTCCAATTAACTTGAAATTTTGGCTAACCCACTTTTCTCTCATTTCAAATCTATCCTAACCAAATCCAACTCCAAATGATCATTCTACCCATGGGTCAAGAGCATCACATGAGATAAATCACCCATGTAAGTGGTCATTTTATTCCTTGGCCACTTAGTACTCTCAATGGTCCACTAGCTAGGACACTTCCCAAATGGGTAGTTAGGTCAACCATGACCCATGGGAGGTGAAATCACCTTACCCTCCCTAGTGGAGCATTTGAAACCCATATGACACCCATTATTCCTCCTTGGAAGCCACCTCCACACCAACCAACCAAGTTGAGCTAACCTCTTCCTTGCCACACTCCACAGATGGTCTGACCACTAGAAGCCAAACCCAATCCCAGTCATTCAAGATGAAGGGGTATACACATTGTTTACTCTCACACACAAAAAATCATTCTTGAGCCTAGCAAGATGAGCTGCTAGAGCCATTCCTAATCCTCGCTCGTTCCTCAATCAAAAAATGCCATTCCCTTCCATCCTGAAATAAGACACTCCCATTTTTGACCTAAATTCCCCATTTCTCCATCAAACTCAAATTAACTTTGCACGCACCTTCCCTAGGCCTCGTTAAGCAAGAACAAATCATCTCCCAAGCTTCCTGAGCACCGAAGTTGGGACTTCGATCAAAGTTGAGCTCCAAATCATCAGTTCATGGCATTCCAAGTGAACATTGAGAAATTGATCCAATTGCTGCTCAATAGGGCTTTGTCTCCACTAGATGAAGTTTCCTCAATCATTTGAACCACTGGTCTTGAGCTCCAGCAAGGTATGCTTCCAAAATCGATCCTTAGGCAAAAATGGGTTGGAGCTTTTTAAAGAAAACTTACATCACGTGTAATCTTGACCATTGAATCCCCTTCGATCGATACCGTGAAGGTGTGGGATCCTTTTGGAGTTGATCTGAGCTTGGGTAAGCTCAGATCAAGTGAGCAATGGTGGACAAACTCCATTCTCCCTCACTCGTGTGACGTTAGATCACACACCATCAATTTTGTGTAATCAGAATGGACGATCATGATTAGATCTAGTAGATCGATCTGATTTAATCCTATTAAGCTATGGGATTAATCAAAGCCATCCTATCTTAAATTGGACGGTGGACAAGAAAGCGCATCCGCCGCTGCCACATAAGCACTAAGTCAAATAAGTTTTAAGTAGCCAATCCCATAGAGCCACGTGGAAAGCTTGTCGCATCAGTGCGCCATGTGAAGCCAGCATGATTAGGCTTTAATTAGGCTTAATTAATCATTTTTAATGGCTAAAACTTCTAAAAGTCATAAATAATCATAGTGAAATAAAAAAAATGAAAATAAATACTCATTTTAATGATAGTTTATAGGAGAATTAATTAAAAATGATCTTAGCTAATTTTGAATAGTAATTAAAGTTTAATTACAAACTTAATTAGCTTAATTACTCCTTAATTACTTTAGCAATTAATCCCAAATTTTGTTTGTTAATTTAATGGGATTTATTGCTCACATAATTTAGAAAATTGACTAATTAAACCTTAACTACTCTTTTAAGTTAATTAATGATTAATTAATCTTACATGATAATAAATTGGTTAATTAAGTTTATTAATCATTGTTGAATAGTAAATGAACTAAGAAATAGGGTTGGGACCCCTTTCATATGTTCATTTCACCCTTTTTAAAATGAAATTATTAAGATTTAACTAATTTTTAAATCACTTAATCAATTTGAAATCATAATCACATTTGACCTTAATTAATTAAATCATGGGGTAGATCTTTAGGTGTTTAATAACCTAAAAGAGTTTAATGAAATTATGGTTAGTCCACATATGTGGGAAAATAATAAGAGTAATTAATTAAGTCCCTTAATCTAAATAACTATTAATCATGAGCTAATTGCATTAGGCCCATTTTATTTCCTAAAGTCATTATAACTTTATTTTCCATGCATATCATGTTGGCTCATAATTATTTAGTTAATTACTTTAAGGTGACATAGGTAAGGGTAATTAATTCATCTAATTAAGGGTTCAACTTAATTAACCCATAAAATCAACTTAATTACATTTCCTTAAATAAAATCAAATCACTAATGTGGGAATGGGTTTAAAATAGCAAGTGATGATTTTTCTTCACCTCTTTATATCAAATCAAATCCAAAACTTAATTAATAAAGAAGCTTGGGTTTGCTTTAAATAATCTTATTTGATTTGATTATCCTTAAGAACTAGTTTGGTTGAATGAATCTCATGCTTATATTTGTGTCCTCGTTCAAATCATGTTAAATTTGGTATGTCATTTGAATTCATGCATCCATCTTTTCAAAATAAAGTAAAATAAAATGGATTTCCTTTATTTAAGCTTGCATGTGTTGATTTAATTTAATATATGCATGGCTATTATCACAATTAATTCCAATTGTACATTTTTAAAGCTTATAAATGAATAATAATGTGTTATGATGCTAGTTATAAATACATAAGAAATGCATGTGTTATAGCTTATGTGTATGAATGTTGAGTTCTCTTTCCTCTATTCATGTGTTGATTTAAATAAGATTGAATGGTAATGGGTATATAGTCTGTACATCCTGGGAACATGAGGCTTTAGCTAGCCCCAAGGAGGTCATTTGATTACCTCACTTCCTTGGTTTAACAATGGCACGTACCCACTTGATTTCATTCTTATGTTTTTCAACATTAGAATTTTGATAGAGCTTTAATTTATATATATAAATGATTCAATTAAAAAAGAAATATATAATATTTGCATGGTTTTCTTTTCCTCATTTATGTATACATCCATGTGTGTCTAAGAAAAGCAAGTATATAGTCTAGACATCCTGGGAATACGAGGCATTAGTTAGCCCCAAGGAGGTCATTTGATTACCTCACTTCCCTGATTTAACAACTACACATGCTTGCCTATATCTTTGTACATGTATATGTATATGTGATTAGTGAATGAAAATCCCATTTTACATTAAAATTACATGCATTCATAATTGACTAAGTGGTTGAATTAATTAGCCATATGATTTGGAGCTTACTTCTATGTTCATGTATGAATTTACATATGTTTGAATGCAATTGGGTATATAGTCTAGATATCTTGAGAATACGAGGCTTTAGCTAGCTCCAAGGAGGTCATTTGATAACCTCACTTCATTGGTTTAACAATGGCACATGCCTATTTAATTTAATTCTTATGTCCTTTTTGTATAAGATATTGGATAAAGTTTTAAACTAATATGTTTAAATAATTAAATCAAATAAAAGATAAATTCTAAAGATACACATACATTCATCATTAAAGTGTGCTAAAATATGTTGCATGTATAGATACACTTAGATTAAATCATATGCATCTTACATGTGATGGAAAGGAATGATTTAATATATGTCATAGTAATTCAATTCAATTAATCTTAAGATGCCTTTCATTTTGAATAGGATTATTTAAAGTGAACCTAAACTTAGGATTAATTAAATCATTTAATAAGCCATTCACTAAAGAGAAGAAAATCAAATTAATATACTTTAGAAAGTGGCTTAAGGTAGGGATGAAAGAGGACAATCCACTTTTCCTCTCTTTATAACACTTAGTTGCTAAGTGTAATCAAATGAAACAAAAGAAAGTACAAATTAAAATTGTCAAATCAATTAAACTACTTCAAGTGAAATCAACCTTTCATATTAAATTGAATCCTTCTACACTTAGAAAATATAACACTAATGCCTAACAAGACTTACAACACCAGCCTTAATACATACATTAGAATTAAGTCACCACTTCTATCTCTAAGTTAGGATGGTGTATGATGTGATGTATGTTTTATTTTATGATGTATTATTATAGATTGGATGTTAAGGTGTATGCTTCGTAAACTGAATGATAGGCTAATATTAGCCTAATCATATTTTTTGTAGAGGATTATGCTTAAGGGATGCTTAAAAATAAATGTGAATGCTCTTCTTGTAGGTTGCTTAAATCTTTAAGTATAATATAAGTTAGGACAAGTGGGCTAGTTACCCATGTGTAGGGTGCTAAGTTCAAATTATAAATAAAACTTCTTGGGATTATATGTATATTTAGCTAACCTCTATTTTGCATGTGTAGTGAAATTTACTTTTTCCACATAAATATAATTTTATAATAAGAATTTGGATTAGTGCTATAGGGGATTAGTATGAGCAGTGGCCAGAAGGCTTTGTCCTAGGATGCCCTGTGATGCTTTTGAAGCAAGCACCATCAAAATCAAAGAAGGAACCAAATCAGAAATGGACATATGAAGAAAGAAGACCCCCATAGCATTTAATACAATTATAATTATTCTTTCATATTTTAGGTTGTATAAGTAACTACCCATCTTCTCTATCTTTGGTTGTATGCGGTATGACTGACCTTTTACTTTTATGATAGTTTATATAATTGTTTGATGTTATGTTTATGTGGTGTTTATTTTTAGTTTATGTGTATATGTGTGTGTGTATGGACACCATGGATTTGAGGGTGTACTTATTGAGGTGATCGAGTATGATATTAAAGAATAGTGTACTATCTCGAAAGATAGAAATCACTACCCTATGATGGACCTAATCACCTAATAAAAACTCTTAAGGCATGATGGGTCTTCAATATACTAGATATTTTTCCCTACTTTACATGGATGAATAAAGTAGGTTTATTTAAAAAAGTTCCATGGGGCAAGCCCCTATAGTTAATTACATCCTAAGGGAGGTGAGTTCCTTAGGAATACTCTCGATTAAAGTAGGCAATTATTATCTCCAAAGATTTTAAAGATAGGACTATCAATAAATTGGTTATATTTGAAAGATCAAATGGGATAGATTGAAAGGAGAGATTTATTATCGAAGCCAAATGGAGATAAGTAGGGGATGCTCATGATACTAGGAAGCCTAGTGAGCATCCCAAACTATCATATGGTTGGGCTTTATATGTTTGAAATTGAGGAGAATTATATATTTGAGTTGAAATTTTTTTAGAAATCTAAGACTTATAATTTTACAATACAAGATTATGGAAATGCCTAAGAGGTGAGGATTTATGCTAGTAGCCCTAAAGGGAAACAACTACTTCGGATCCCAAATCTAGGGAGCTTTAGCGAGGGCCATAGCACAACTTATTTCTAAGGCAAAAGTGGGTTTATTGTTAACCTCCATAAGAGAGGGTAAACCACCAGACTGTTGGCTTATAACCGCTTTGAGTGGCAGCCAACTAACTCCTCCTACATTTTAAAACCATGTAGTCAAGTCATATGCTTTTCAAGATGACTATGTTATTATTTAGAAATAAACTAAAATCCTTAAACCCACTCCCTAAGAGACTAGAGCATGAGTGGTATGAATAATGACTTAGTCTAATGCAAATATTATCAAATTTTATTTAATTTTTGACTCTTTATTTTGACACAGGCTATAGGAGTTGATATGCCTAAATGCATGATGAAGTGAGTTATGAGAAAAATCAAAAGAGAAAGAGGTATTTTTCCATCACAGGCTCTCAAAGGTCAAGCTTTTTCCCTATCTGGCAAAGTTGGAAACCCTCTCTTAGCAAGAGTGAAATAAAATGACATGCATGATATTAAGCATACAACATATAGCTAAGGGGTTTTTAAATATTTTATTATCTTGATTTAATGCCTAGGATTTATGTGAGGTTATGAGTTATTTTTAAAAAAAATATATTAATTATGAGTAGTAGTTGGGGTACGAAATTTATTTTCTTAAGAGCTAACGAATCAGCCACATTAAATCATCATACATGAAGAAACTAGAAAAATACATGCCATTTCTATTATGAAATTAATCAAAGCATCAAACGCTTTATAAACTCAACATGAAAGAATAATAGGCCTATGCGGTCCGTACTGCCGTACAACCCGAAAAGAAAAATGTGGGTAGCCGAGCTCTACCCTTATACAACCCGGTATATGAAAGAGTAATTACAAGTTACAAAATGATAAGTGTTATGGGGGATCTTCAAGTCTTCATACTCCCTCCATTTCTTCATTGGATTTTGCTTCTTTTGATTTGGTAGGCTTCTAGGCATCACATGGCACCCCAGGATTAAACTTTTTGGCCAATGTTTATCCTTACCCCCATAACACTTAACAAAATTCCTAATGCACAATTATATTAAAAGAATGGAAAATTAAATCTAACTACACCTGTAAAATAAGTGTTAGCTAAAAAAACCATACAACTCGAGCAGTTATATGGATAATTTGGACTTAGCACCCTGCACATGGGTAACCAAGTCCACCTATCCTAACGTAGATTATCTTTAGGGGTTAAGCAACATGCAAAAGAGAGCATTTATATTTATTTTAAGCATCCCTTAAGCATAATCTCTTGCATAAAATATGATTAAGCTAATCACGGCCTAACATTTAATCTACGAGGCATACACCCCAACATCCAATGTACAACAGCACATCACAAAACAAGCATAGATCAAACCATACACCGCACTAACATAAAGCTAGAAGTGGTGACTTAATCTAATGTGTGTGTTAAGGCCTGTGTGGTATGTCCTAACTAGGCTTTAGAGTTAAGATTTTCTAAGTATGAAGGACATTTAATCATAAAGGGTGGTTTCACTTTAAATGGTTTAACTGATTTGCAAATTTTACTTAATGTTTTCTTTTGTTTCATTTGACCTACACTCAACAACTAAGTGTTATGAAGAGAAAGAAAAGAAAGGATCACTCTCTTTTATCCCTACCTTAAATCACATATAAAGCAAATTAGTTAATCAATTTTCTTTAGTGAATGGCTTATTATATGTTTTAATTAGTCATAATGTTTGGGTTCACTTTAAATAAACTCATTCAATAATAAAGGCATCTTAAGATTATTTGGAATGAATTACTATCACATAACACATATTTTTTA
Source organism: Cymbidium sinense (assembly GCA_021442155.1). NCBI lineage: Eukaryota > Viridiplantae > Streptophyta > Magnoliopsida > Asparagales > Orchidaceae > Cymbidium > Cymbidium sinense. The sequence goes on along the minus strand of JAKCPB010001941.1, from coordinate 19,517 downwards.
ATTTCTTTCCATCATGTATATCATGCATATGATTAAATCATAAGCATAGCTAAATATACAATTTATATCTTACCACACTTAAATGATGAATGTGAATAAATGTATTTAGAATTAATATTTCATTTAGTTGAATATTTTATCATATTAGTTTAAAGCTCTATCTAAATTCTTATGCAAAAGCATAAGGAAAGAACCTTAAATCACATGACTAATCAACTCAACCAATTAAAAAAAGCATGAATGCATGTCTTTTTAATAGAAAAAATGGGGTTTTCATTCATTAGCTAAGTACACATTCACATGAATAAACGTTTAGGTACATCGCCATTATTTCACACTCAAGTTTAGGGATGTCCAGACTAATATACCCACTATCCTTAGATACATATGGATGTATAAACAACTACAAGAATAGAAAGCCATGCAAAAAAAATTGTATTTTGATTTGATTGATTTATTTTGTGTAAATGAATTAAAGTTATTTTTTAAATTCTGATGTTAAAATGCATAAGAATGAAATCAAGTAGGTACATTACCATTGTTTGCACTAAAATGTGGTAGGAACCTCTAAAATTAAATCGGATGTCCGGTAATATATCTAACATTATACAAATCAACACATGAATGTAAGGAAGAGACTTTATTTCATACACTAAATTTATAATCACTTGCATTTCCTATGTATATATATAACTAAAGTTACAATATATATGTATATTCATTCATTAATAAACTTTTGAAAATATCTTTGAGATTTAATAGTGATACTAGCCACACATATTTTTAATTAAGCCAACAAATGCAAATTAACATAAAAGAAATCATTTTTTATTTGATTAATTTGAAAGAGATGGATGTATGAATCATATGGTATACAACATTTAGCATGATTGAAAAGAAATAAAGCAACACAATCATGTAATTTCATTCAATCTAACTAAGTCCTAAGGACAATCATATTAAACAAACTCATTTAAGATGGTCCAAAGTTTCTTAAATCCATTTTTGATCTTTATGTTTGGTTTGAGTTAAGGAATGTGAAAGAGGTTTTCTAATCCTAATCCCATTCCCCATGTTTAAGTTAATTTGGTTTCATAAAGAATAATTAGGTTGATTTATGTCTTAATTAGATCGAGGTATGAATTAAGTCCATTAATTAACCCTTACCTACATCTCCTTAAGCTAATTAACTAAATAATGATGAGAATATGAGATGCAACCACATGAAAGTAAGTTGGCAATGCTCTAAGAAATGAAAGGGTCTAATGAAATTGCTCATAATTAATTAATTAAGCCTAAGGAGCTCACTTAACTACTTTTATGGTTTTCTCATAAATGTGAGCTAACCATAATTTCATTAGCTTTCTCTTTAGGTTATTGAACACCCAAAGAGCTACCCAAGATTGATTAAATAAAGTTAGGTTGTGAATGAATGGATTTTAAATTAATTTCATGAAGCCTTTGATTAATTGATTAAATTCTTTGATTATGCTTTAATTAGAATGATGAAACTAACTTAGGAAAGGGATCAAGGGAGAGGCCTCAATCCTAACCCTTAAATCATTTCAAACACTTAATTAGGCTCTGAAATAATTAAGTTCTCTCTTATTTTGATTGGTTAATTAAATGGCTAATTAATTATTTAAGCTTTTTAATTAATTTGAAACAAATGAAAAGGCTTAATGAAATGGCTATAAGGAATGAAACCAAACCACTTCTCTAAGACTTCCCACTATTAATAGAGGATAATGAGCTTAATTAATTAATTAAACTACTATTAATTTGCTTAATTATCACTAATTAAGGTTGGGGAGTAATTAAAGCTTAATCTATTGATTTCCTTAATTAACTATCCAATAAATTTGAAGAAAATAGAGAGAGGCGAGGTCATCCCCTAAATATCTCTAAAATTTGAAATTAATTGGACAACTATTTAGAGGTAAATAGGCTAATTATTTTTTAATTAAACCTTATTAAGAAATTTATTCCAAATTAATTAATCATAATTTTACTAGATTCTACTCTAAAATATCTTCAAAATGAGCCCTCATTTGTATTTTTTGGATTTTTCTAGGATTAGTTATGATTTTAAGAAGAGTCAATCTTAAAAATTAATTAAAATAGCCCTAATTAACCCTTTACCTCGTCGATGCCATGTGGCTGCTAACGTGGTGCACGCTTTCCATGTGGCATGACAGGATTGGGTATTTAAGTTATCACATCGGGATGCTCACTTGGATTATGGCAGATGCGCTTTCTCGTTGACCATCCAATCTAAGATTGGACAACCATGATCAAATCCCATGCTAAAGAGAAAAGAAGATCTAAGTGTGATTTGATCAAGTCTATTCCAATCATGAATGGATGACCAATGATCTGTCTCCTTCGTGAATGATAAAGATGGATGTCTTCCATCTTTCCCCATTCAATCGAGCTCACCCGAGCTTGAATTGCCTCCAAAATCATTCCACACCTTTGAGGAAGGGAGATGCACACATCCAATGATTAAGATTCACTCAAATACACATTCACTTCACAAAGGACCAAATGATTTTCACTAAGGAGCTCAATTTTGCAAAATTACCTCACTGGAGCTAATGTCCAATAGTTTGAATGATTGAGGAAGCTTCGTTTGGTTGAAACAAAGCCCTACTAAGCTGCACGAGCCATAATTTGGTGTAGAGCTCTCAATCGACCAAGCCACGCATGTAAGAGCCTCGGCTTCAATCGAACTCCAGTATCCGGTGGTTGGGAAGGCTCGGGGATGATTCGGTTAGCTTCGATGAAGTATGACAATGGTGTGGGTGCAAGGAATTTGATTGAGTAGAGAGGAGTATTGATTGGAAGAAGGTTGTCTATTTAGTTGAGGAGAAATCCAATGAGGCTTTGGGAATGCTTGGAAAGGCTCGTGGGGTTTTGAAAATGCTTAGGAACTCACAATGCAATTTATGTCCATTCCCACTCAGGTGGAAGTATACCCCAAAATCATTGTGTGTGAAGGATGGATGGGATATGCTTACTTATATCGGTGGCAAGCCCGTTAGCACCGAGAGGTCATGTCCAACTCCATGTGGTAGTCTTGAGTGGAGGGAGCTGTGGGAGGCTGCCCAAGGGCTGGTGTGCAAAGATCTCTCAGCTTGAATCCATGGGTTTTCAATTTTGGCATGTATGAGGAGGAGTTGAACTTCCATTGGTCCTTGAATAATCTAGGGGGACTAGGTGAGCTAAGTGGGCCAGGTGGAGAAAGTGCTTGAAATGGTGATGGGTCAACATTGCTTGTTAGTGTGAAGACCCAATGGAAAGAAGGTTTGTCCAATGGCTCATTGCTTGGGTGGAGCCCACTATGAATTTGGTTTATTTTGGGAATGAGTTAGGACTAGTTTGGATTAAGTTAGGCCAGGTCCTAAGGTCCCATAGGTTGGTTGTAGGAGATTTGACTTCATATGGTTAAAATAGGCTCATTTGGGTTAGGTTGGGTTGGGTTGACCAATTGGTCAAATTGGGTCAAACCAAAGCTTAGGTTAGGTTCAAATGATGTTTTGAAGAGTCATGGTTCTAGTGGTTTTGATTAATTTAGCGTAGGTTTGATTTCGGCTCATTTGGATTCAAATAGGTCAAATGGGCTAAGTTGACCAATTTGACCAATTTGACCAAATTGGGTTGGGTTAAGTATTGGTTCATGTTCAATTGGTTAATTGAAAATGATTTTAGGCTTTAGTTTGGTTTAATTTGGAATTAATTTGGATTTTGGCCAATTTGACCCTTTAGGTCAATTTGGGCTAGGTTGGGTCAAGTTGACCAATTGGTCAAATTGGGCTCAATCATGGCTTTGGTCAAGTTCAATAAGTGCTTTGGAATGAACTTGAGCCTTTGGTTACAAACAATTTGGATCAAATCATGATTTGACTCATTTTGGCTTTTTAGGCCAATTTAGGTCAAGTTAGGTCAAATGGTCAATTGGACTTGGTTTGGCTCAATTGAGGGTTTAATCAAGTTCAATCATTGATTATTAGTGGGTTTGAGTCAATGGTTTCAATCAATTTGGCATATGGTGGGTTTTAGCTTGTTTAGGTTTCATTTGGGCTAAAGGTTGACTTGGTCAAAGGACCAAGTTGACTTAGTTTGACCCAATTCAAGGTAGTTGATCACCTTAGGATGATTGTTGATCATGATATGAGGTTTAGATGGGCTTAGTTCAATCCAATTTTGGTTGGATTAGAACTTGGCTCAAAAAGGCCTTTTAGGTCACTTTGGGTCAAGTGGACCTAAATGGGTCAATTGACTTGATAATGGCTTAATTCAAGTTTAGTTGTATTGGTAAATGGGTTTGAGATGGAAATATAAATCCAATTGCAAATGGTTTAAAGCCATATGGATTTTGGTTCATATGATAATTTCAAGTCAAAAAGGGTTATCTTGGGTTTGACTTTAGCTTTGATTTGGTTTGATAATTATAGTTTATGTTTATATTTGGAACAATGATTGAAGGAATGATTGAATCATGAGAAATCCATGGCTTATGAGTTGATTTGTATCATTTAGCCAAGTTCAAGAATTTGCTAAAAGACTAAAATTGAATTTGATTTGATTTGGGGTTTGGTTTTGGCCACTTGGATTTATATTTCATTTATATGTGAATATAAATGAAGATATAAAATTCATGAGAAAATCAGTTGAGTTTGGAGTGGTTTGGAAGCAAATTTGACCAAGTTGAGGGATGTAAGTCAAAAGGGTTTAAGTAGGGAATTAATTTAGTTTGATTTATTTTTGGTCATTGGATGGTGGGCTTCATTTATATTTGTGAATATAAATGAAGGAATTATTGATTTATAAAGAAATCAATTGAGTTTGGGTTGATATGGATTGATATTTGGTTAAGCTTATGGAGGTGGGTCAATATAGATTAAGAAAGGTCTTGATTTAGTTTGATTTAGTTTGATTTGATTTCAATGGTTTGAATTTAGATTTCATTTATATTTGTGAATATAAATGAAAAAAATGATTGATTTATAAAAAATCAACCAAATTTGATTTGGTTTGAAGGGGGTTTTGGTTAAGCATATGAAAGTGGTTCATATGGCTTAGAAGAGATTTTGGAGTTTGAATTTAATCATGGGTTTCAATCATTTGGAGTTGGAATTGATTTGGAATTTGGGTTGGGATTTGATTTGAGATTGGTGATTTTGAGAAAGTCATTTGAATTAGGGTTGATTTGAATTTGGTTAAGGCTAAGTCCATAAGATATAATCAAAGGGCTTAGAAGGGATTTGGAATTTGAATTTATATGGGTTTCAATCATTTGATTTGGGAATGGATTTATGATCATGGATTTGAAATTTGAGGTTTGGTTTGGAAGAAGGAAGTGGATTGGGTTTGCTATAGGGTAGAAGTCTCTTGAATCTAAGGCATAACCTCTTCTTATGGCTAACCCCTCCAAGTCTCTAAGCTTAGGTTAAGTGTTCACCTAATCACTAGAAGTGTCTTAAGACTAAGGAGCTCTTAGTGTCTAAAAGATTCCTAGATCTATGATGATGAATTTGAGAGCTCACTCTAAAAGTGAGATCAACAAAGGGCGCCCAATAGGTGTGGAGTAGCACCGCATTAGTGTGGCATCAACAACGTCCAAAAATATTGTACTAATCGAGATGATCTACTTCTAAACCCTAGATGTAGAAAGAATCAAAATCTTAGTGCAATTCAACTTAACTTATGCCAAGGGCATAAGAGAGGAAGGAAGGATCCATAAAGGGATCAAGCATGAATCTTTCACTAGGGAAGCAGGTTTAAATTATCTATAGAGGATAAAAGTTTTATTTTGATATGATTTGGGAAGAAAAGATCTACTAGGGATGAGTGCATGAACCTTCCACTAGGGAAGTGGGTTCAGATCATCCACTAGGGATAGGGATTTATTTGATTTGATTTAATGAGGCTCCATGAGGAGGGATATGATTCATTTTGAAGGCACATCTACTAGATATGAACTTCATTTGAGAAGATGAAGTGGATTTAAATTTGGACTCCCAGGGAGGATGGAATTTGATGAAATGGACCCTATGGGTGCAATGGATCCACAAGAAGGGGATAATATCAACTGAGCTATCTTAGATTTGCAAATCTAAAGGATAGTCTTGGTCATTAAAGTGGACTAACCAACCTAAGAGTTTCCTTTCAATGTGCAATGGTTAAGTTAGAAGAAAGCTTATAGACTAACAACTTCCTAAACAAAGAACAACTAGGGTGATTAGTTGCTAGCATAATAAATCAAACCCATCCTAAGGTGACTATTTGAGCGAATGCTGCTGTGAACTCATGTCGACTCAAGAATAGTTAAAATTAATTTCATTTAAATTTTAAGATGGATCCTATCGTTGTGGGATGGATCCACTAAGAAGGGGATAATATTAGCTAGTCTATCTTAGATTTACAAATCAAAGGGATAGTCTACTAGGTATAGCCAACCTAAGGGGTGCCTTTTGGTGTGCAATGGTCAAGTTAGGAATAAAGCTTGTAGACTTACAACTTTCTGAACAATGAACCACCGGGGTGATTGGTTGATAGTACAATAAATTGAACCTAACCTAAGGTTACCCATCGATGTGCAATAGTTATGATGGAGAGAATATGTGATAGACTTATATCTTCTAAACTAAGGATGCCCATTGGGGTGACTCATTGGTGGCAAAACAAGTCAAGACAGTTATTGAGAGTCCGAGGGACTTATGTCAACTCAAAAGTAGTTGGCGATTCTATAGGAGAAGCACACGCCTAAAGATAGGATGCTTGCTTGGGAAAGGTATTCTTGAGGTTTTCCTCTAATCCATAAGCAAAGATATCTATATATATATATATATATATATATATATATATATATATATATATATATATATATATATATATATATATATATATATATATATATATGTTATTTGTGTGGATCTGATTGTGCGACCACATTGAGAAAGAGCTCATATCATCCTAGTCTTATCTCAAACTTACTTGGACCAGGAAAATCGCATATTGAAGAATTCTCCAACCATGGGGTGGCTACTAGGAAAGGGGACTATCCAATCCAAAGGTAATCAAGGTAGTGTCTAAATGGGTTCAGGGATGTGATCCAAATAGAGTGCCCACATGGGAGGTCTTGCAGGGCTTTATCTAGAACCCATGAAAGCCGTATACGGTGGCAACTGGGAGAATGCTTGCTCATCTTAAATGGTGTATCCCTGTGGGTCACCATGAAACACCAACCAACCTAAGGTGCCCATTAGTGTGCAACAATCAGCTAGAAAGGAGGCATGTAGACTTACAACTCCCTAAAGCAAAACTGATTGCCAGGATAGTCTATCTTCAGCTAGACAGGTGCTATCTGACCTAGGGTGACTATCAAGTGGGGAGTCCCATGTAAGGATTGGACCCATACTTGAAGTAGTCACGAGAAAGGAAACCCAGGGACTTATCCAAAGCCTCAAATATACGACAATTAGTGCCGATAATTTAGTTCAAGAAGAAAGAATGTAGCTTACATCCTCTTAAACAAAGTCATCATGAGGTAGCTTCTACGTGCAGGCCTACCAAACTAACAAGGCACTCGTGTGTCGGTCAAGTTAGAAGAAAGCATATAGACTTACATCTTGAAGTAATCACTAGGGTGACACACTAGAAGTAGCATGTCATGACCTGAGTATGAGTGAGTGCGCAGGGGTTATCCCACATCAAAATAGCCCGAGATAAGAGATATGTCTTTGTGTGTTTGTTATATATACTCAACCAAGTCAGTTCATGATAGCTAGTTTAAGAAGAAGGCACAGCAGACTTACATCCTCTTAAATAGAGCCAACATGAGGGTAGCTTATTGACTACACATTAAGGCCTACTATGCTAATAAGGCAATCATTGGTGTGCAATAGTCAAGTCAAGAAGAACAATGTAGCAGACTTACATTCTCCTGAACAAGGGACCACTGGGGTGATGAGCTAAAGGGAGCGTCGATGACTAGAAGCTAATGAGTGGCCTAGAGGGGCTTGCTCCCACATCAAAATAGCCCAAGATAAAAGATATGTGTTTGTTTTATATGTGGTTGTGTGTAGTTTATGTTCATGTTTTGTTACTAAATGATAGGATGCCGCTTGGGTTTCTTACACTTACCCTAAACACATCATGGTGAATTCACAAGAAAAGATATTTCTAACCAATATGAAGAGATGGAATTTGAAATGGAATAAAGTTTTATTGATGATTATTTTCAAACAAAATGTATGGATAATATTTCTTGAGTGCACGTTGATTGGAAGCATAGGGCGCTCTTCTTTACAATTTATAAGCTAATAATATACTCCTTGGTAAGCCTTTTCTATGGTAAAGAGCCTTCCCTAGTGGGTTCAAACTTTCCTCCCATCTTTTGATGGGCAACAATTAGTCTCCTTAGAACTAAAATAAGCTCTCTTGGAAAATCTCTATGGGACCAACTTGTTATGAGCTTGAATCATTTTGGCTTTATACAACTCAGGTTCATGCTCGAGACATTTCTCCTCCAAACCTTGCTCTTCTAAGTTGGTTGGCATGTTCCATTGTGATTTTTACCCACAACTATCCTTAATGATGGGAGTTGGACTTCTAATGGTAGAACTGCTTTAGACCAATACACTAAGGTGAAAGTGGTAGATTGAGTTGGAGTCATGTCTGTGGTGCGGTAAGCCCATGATGCTTTAACTAACTGCTCATGCCATTATCACTTATTATCATCGAGTGTCTTCTTTAATATCTAGATGAGAGTTTTGTTGAAGGATTTTACTAAGCCATTTGCCCTTGGGTAGTAAATGGTGGAATATCTCCAATCTATGATGTGTTTCCAGGCAAAGCTATTAGTTTTAGTGCTCTTGAATGAAGTACCATTATCGATATAATTCATCAAGGCACCCCAAATCTATATACGATATGGTTCCTGAAAAATTGGAGCACATGCTGAGTTGTGACCTCTCTGAGTGGGATTGCCTCCCACTTGGAAAAGTAGTCGGTGGTAGCTAGAATGAACTAGTGACCCTTGGAAGAAGAAGGATCAGTCGGACTCACTATGTCGGTACCCCAACACTCAAATGGCCATGAGGCCAATGTAAGATGCAGAATGTTGGGTAGTTGGTGTAAGACAACACTGTATACCTAACATTGGTTGCATCTCCTAGCTATGTCCATGCAGTATGTGATCATCGAAGGCTAGTAGTATCCTAGTCTCTTGATCTTGGCTTTCATCTTTGGACCTGATTGGTGAGCTCTGTATAAACCTATGTACCTTAGTCATAATCTTATGGGATTTGTGTTTGTCTAAACCACATAACCACATATGATCGAAGGACCACCGACATAAAGTGCCATCCACAGTATAAGAGAGCTCTTTGCTTCACTTTGCTAGTGACTTCTCTTGGTAGTTTGCTATATTTAGATAATACATGAATGGTTTCCTAATGACTCATCATTTTTTTAGATAACCTCTCCTTCAAGAGAGAGTCTATCGATGAGTTCAACATCAATAAGGGATATGACTTGTCTATTTTGGACCCTTATTGGTATGGACTTATCTTACAGACATGCCAGCTCTTTGGCAAGCTTGGCTAATGCATCTACTACTATGTTTCCCTCTTGAGGAATCTTATATATGGTAACCTGTATGATTTAGGCCAACAACTCCTTGGTATAAATATGGTAATGATGGAGCTTAGGCTTTAGAACTTTATAGAACCCAATAATTTGGTTGATAACTAATTGAGAATCACCGAAGATGTTGATGCTTTGGATGCATAGTGTAAAGGCTAACTCCAGACCAACAATCAGAGCCTCATATTCGGCTTCATTGTTGGTGCATGGATTGGACAAATAATACAAGAATCTCATCACATCTTGGTCCAGAGTTAGAAGGACAATTTCCTACACCATTTCGAAGAGTAGATGTGGTTCTTCTCCTTTTGAAAGGAACAAAATACATCTCCCAATGGTGAATACTAGTATCCCCTTAGTTCATTATTTTTTCATCAGGGAGTCAGCAAGAAGTGGGTGTGCTACTAAGAAATATGCTAGTGCTTATCCTTTCATCGCATGGAGGGGTACGAATGTGATATCAAACTGTGATAAAATCATGGACCAATGCACCAACTGTCCGGATAGCATCGACCATGTCATGAGATCTTTGCAATGATCCACATTCACCTTATGAAAGCATGTAATGTCATAGCTTTTGGGGTGCAAAGATTAAAAGCTAGGCGATTCTTTTTAATAGGTGGGTTATTTACCTCGATTATATGAGATAGTAGAGTGCATTCTCTTTCCCTTCATCATTGGTTTGAGCCAACAAAGCTCAAGAGTCATCTATTCGAGGTATAATATCAATGGCTTGCGGATAGGATCGCTAGAACTTACATCATAGTGCTTGATGTCTTGAAGCATCTTTGGCACTCATCCCACTTGAACTTAGCATCCTTTTGGCAGTGAGAATGGCTAGCATCTTCCTGATAGGATAGAAATGAAATGTCTTAGATATGCCAACCACCCTTGAAATGACCTGAGTTGGGTTAGACTTTTAGGGGGTGGCATTTCTAAGATATCCTTGATCTTCTCGATCGATTTCTATCCCATGGTGTGACAACAAACCCAAGGAATTTCCTGAAGCTACTCATGCACACTTTAGGATTCATTTTAGGGTTAAATTATCTTAATGGTTAAAACTACTCTTAAGTCAAAGATATATTCCATTTCTTTACTTTTTACTAAAATCATCAATGTAACATTCAACTGATGATGAATGAGTTCATTGATGATCAAGTCATCCTCACGGTATGTAGCACATTTTTCAAGGCATGACCTTATAATAGATTGATTGGGGTTCAAAAGAAATATTTTCTCATCCTCGGGGCCATCTTAATTTGGTTGTAGCATGACTCATCCATGAAGAGAATCTTGCATGAGATGAGGCAAAAGTCCACCATTAACTTTGGTATAGGAAGTGAAAATTCATCTTTAGGACATGCCTTATTTAGATCTCTAAAATCGTGCATATGCGAATTTGGCCATTCTTTTTCTTAACTGGAATGACTCTAGCCAACTTGGTGGGATATTTTTCTTACTTGATAAAGCCATCATCAATCAATTTCTTGATTTAAAAACTGTATGTCTAATGCATCTAGAAGCTTGCTTGATGGTTAGCATTAGGATCTATTGCTAGTTTTATTGGACATGTGGATAAATTTCTTCTAACTCCATGCAAACTAGTCCTTAAACTTCATCAATAGCTTAACAAAGTGGTTTCTTCTTCATTCAATAAGGAACTGATAAATGTGGATCATGTTTTATTCTAAGTTGATTTCTTTGAGTTCATCGATGATTGATCTAATTTCTTTTTCAAACTCTGGTGGTGCATCTTTGACTTCAAGCTCATTCGAGTCATCTAAAGTTTCTAAGCACACCTCCTCACATGAGTTAGCATGATTTGAAAAGAACCTATCAAACTCCAAATGATTAGTGACTAGAAATGGTTATCATGGATTTGGACCCATTATCTGAATCCTAGTCTAGTCTTGATTGATAATATCTGCTTTATTGTCCCATAACCTTTAAAGTAATGACATGTTTTGACCAAGTATGTGGGTTAATCCCTTCTTTACTAAGTTAAGAACACAAGGAGAATTCCAATCAAAAGCAATTGTATTAAATCTTTATATGAATCATACTCAAGTTTACATGCTTCCTACTTAAGATGATGCTCCCAACAAAACTTCTTTGGCTTGACATGTATGGATGACTTCCTCCTTAACTACCAAACCCTCAACTTTATGGGAAGAAAGTGGGGTTAGAGCTAAGGTTCCCAATTCTTTGACTATTCATGTAATCTTGATTGGATACATTCATACTTTACTTTGAGGCCGTCTTCATATCTAGCGAATGTCACCTCCAAAGGGACCCGAGGGTTGGTTGGCATGCTAACCACATGAGACTCATCCTATGAGCTAGATTCTAAATCTCTGTGGATAGCGAGGGTACTCTAGTGAGCTAGAACATAGCTCATACTGGCTAGCCAATAGTAAGGAGGTCTTCTACCTCTGGAACTACCTCCCCTCCTCTGCCTGCCTAGTGGAGTGGTCATCTATATGTTTGTATGGAGGAAAACTTGGTGGAATCAATTGGCTCTACCTCTTCCTCAGTGCTTGATTCTCACTCACTTATATTTTCATTTTCTTTTTTAATTTTCTTTTCTTTTTCTTTTTCTTCTTTTTTCTTTTTCTTTTATTTTTGAGCATTGACCAAGTTCACAAGAATAGACTTTTTAACTTTGAGGAAGATAGTAGGCTACATCCTCATATATTTTGACCTCTAAAAAAGTCTCCTTTAACATACTTGATTCCACTCTTCAAAATTTGATGCCGATGTAAAGAGGATGGAACTGTTATTTTCCATATATCGACTATTGAGCAAGTAGTGAAAGATGTATCCAAATCAATTATGTAGAACTTCTATCTTCGGTCATCTATTCTAATGGAAACACTATGGAGACTAAAGCCCTCTCACCTTGCTCATTGAATCCTCTCAACATCATCCGATCTCCTCAAAGTTTAGAGATGTCAATCCTCAGGTATGCAAGTGTCTTTAGTGTCATACTGTTTACTAATGTGCTTGAATCAACTAACACCCTAGAGAGTCTGAATCTACCCATGTCCATTATGATGTAGAGGGGACAGTTGTACTCGGTTATCCCCAAAAGAAGGTCTTCATCAGTGAATGTAACTCCATGAGGTTCTCTTGAATAACATGCCTCCTCTCTAATAGCGGTTAGCTGAGCTAAGCATATTTCTGGATCAAAAAGGGCTTTGATCAATGACTCCCTCATCTCTTTGGATAAGACAAAGGCATCATATCTTGTTAGCTTAGCTAGCAACTTTCTCAGGTGAGCTAGGACATTATAGTCAACTCGGGGATGGTCCTCCATAAACATATCCATAGGTGGAGCTTCTTGTGGAGGGGTTACTTGATCTCTTGAACCAATGACTTGCTTACCCTTATCCCGAGGTGCTACCCTAGGAGGTAGAACTTTTCCATTACGAAGGTTGACTTCAGTGACTTCATGAGATAGTTTAGTGGAAAGTTCTACCTACTCATCCAGTTCACCTATAGCTTCTCCTATAGGATCATCAGAGCCAGATGACTCCAAATCAATCTCAATGGGTGAACCCAAATGATTTAAGAATGGGTAATCCATTTCTAAATCATAAGAAGAAGAGTGATCAGAACTAGAGTTATTATTTACTAGACTTGGAGAGCTATCTATAGGAATAAACTTAGGAAGATCATCAAAAGTGACACAAATGTAAGTGGAATCAGCTTTCTTTATTGATTTCTTAGATTTGGATGGAGGTACAAAGTAGAAATAAAATAAAAGTGAGGGTGAGAGTAATTTGATGCCACTTCATATCCACGATAATACTACTAATGAAGAGTGGTGAGAAGCAAGGAAGGCTGAGCTCATTATTACATACTGTGAAGAAGAGTTGGAACTATGTGGAAGGAGTGTTCACTTACTATATTATCTTGGGAAAGCGGAGGTTATCGCTGCTACTGCTAGGCTCCTACCTCCCTCAAGTTATCCTTACCAACTTGCAAACCTTCCTTAGAGTTGGAGGTTTGAGCACTTGCACTGCAGTAATTTCTTGATCTTAGAAATAATTTTCTTGGAGGTTGAGGAGATATCCCAACCTTCCTCTTTCTTAAGAGGATCACATGTATCCCCAAGGATTACTTTAATAGAACTAGAAGGATGTTCTAATAGATATTCCTTGGGGATGACGATGGCACCTAACTTGTGGCTATGCTCAAGCCAGTCCATAAAGGTAATGCAATCTTTTAAGATATGGCCTAACATGTGGGGGTAGGGGTAATAGCTTGGATCATGCCTCTTGCCCACTTCCTCCACCTCTTAGCTTGATGCTTGGTCAGGGCTTATAAGATTATAAAGATCTTCTAATACCTCCCTTTGAATAAGGTTTATTCAATCTATCGATAAAAGTAAGTGGCTACCTAGTGGCGGGTAGATACTGTAATGCGATGAGGAGGTGGTGGCCACATGTAAGGAGTTCGGTATGCCAGAGGTGGTGAAGGTGTGAGAGACCTCTTGAAGGCTATCTAACAAACCTAGTACTTTCCATCAACTTCTATGACTAACCAGTTTCTTCTCAAATGCCCTTTGAGGTTTGGGCTTATTGGTTGAAAGGCAACTCTTCTTGTAGATTACATTTGATTAATTTCTTGAAGGTTTTGATTGTAAAACTCTTGAGCATGAAAGTAACCAAGCAATGGATGTTTTAGGAGAATCTCTATGGCATTGTTCAGAGATGTGGTTTCATTTCATACTCGGGTTTCACCACTTGAGAATGTAACAAGGGGACTCGGAGGACACATTTGCTTTCTAGTAACCTGAGCTCTGAAACCACTTGATGAAGAGGTGCTCAACTCAACAAATGTCTTTATTGAACATTGGGCAATTACTAATCATACACACCTAAGCTGCTAAATAATCTAAAAAAAGGGCACCACTACCTCTTGCGTTGTAGTGCACGAAATGTCAATGTGTTGGTGAGGGTTCCATCAAATATTTTGAAAGAAGGAGGTACAAAGCCCTTAGGATATTACCATCAAATTCCTCTATAGGGTCTACCCTTTGGAATGATGAGCCACCTGGGCTTGTGTTGCTTCTCTCACTGCTCCACCATGTGTTTGATATCCTTCTCATGGATGGAGGTACTATCCACCACCTTCCTATACAAGCTACCACTATCTTCCTCTAGGAATGCAAACTAGGATGATGAGCAACTCTACTATCATCTTAGGAGAAGGGAGCTATTGGGGATTGAATGCTAAAACCACAGCCATCAACTCCTCAATTTTCTTCCCCATCTTGTCAATATGATCATCTCTCTCTCTAAGTTGGTGGAGGAATTACTAAGTTGAATGGATGATGTCATCCTCTTCAATTACAATACCTTCCCACTAGTCTCATGAGGGAGCCCATAGTATACCATGTGGACCTCGGTTGAGTCATCAAAAATAATCCTCATTAGGGTCAAAATTAGCTTTACCCTCATCCTTATGAGAGCAATCACTCCCAAAAATCTATTTCTTATCAACAATATACTGTTCTAGAATGTCATCTAAGAAACAGTCTAATTGTGACCACTCACGATGATAGTAGACTATGCTCTAAATAACATCCTGACACTAGAGTGTTATCTCAGGAGGACTATGCTGCTAGAAAATATTCTGATTGCTCACTAAGTGATGTCTCAGGATCCGCCATGGAACTATAGAACTATCTCTCTCTTCTCGCTATGGTGGAGGTGGATGATTATGGCTCTTGGGTCCATCTTCACCATAGTTGAAGTAGAAAGGTAGAGAGCTCTCACCTCAATGGGTGGAGATGGAGCACCAGAGGTGTAATGAATCATGGGGCTTTTCTTCTCCCGGCTGACTTTAGCGAATGGTGGGAGCGATGGATGGCTGACCTGCATTGTAATTTTGAAATAATTATCAATCAGATAATCTGTCCCCTCTATTTTACTAATATCTATTCTCGATCCCTACCTCTTATCTACACTCTATATCCTGAGTCTATCAACACTCTTGGGGATGATGATCCTCAAATAAAAAAGTGTATGACTCAAGCATCTATGGGCTCTACCCAATGCATAGTAGAAGACATAGGGCTTCCTCCATCCTGCGACCTCATGGTATGAGGCGGTGGAGGCAATGCAACTATCCTCCTATAGTCTTCCTCTCCATAATGATGAGGGGTACTACAAGAAGTGGAAAGGTCTCATGGGAATATCCTCCTTCAACATGGGATGTTGCATCTATCTCTAGCATGCTCATGCTTGATCTTGACCATTGCGATGTAATGCAGTGAGTAGGGATTAGATCCTACCAAGGAAGGAGACTATCTCAAGAAGATAGCTTCCCCTTGTGGGGACCAATGAGGAGGTTAGTATGCACTTGAGGTGTGGGAGTAGCTGTGAACGAATGGTGGAACCTTGTCTCCTTCCTCTTTGGAAGGATACTAAACATCGAAGGTAGATCAATGTGGATGGTGCTTTTGCCCGACCACCTCATCCCATCGATAGTGGTGAGGGTCACCCTCAGTAATGCATGCTCCCTCAAATCCTCCAAAAGAAAACTAAGTGGGTGGAGTTCCAAGGTCTAAAATCCATGGAAAGGTAAACAAACTTCTAGGAGGCCATATATCTTGTTGAAAAATAAGCTGCTTAGTGCACTGTATCTGCATGTGTTGAAATGTAACTTGTTAGATTTCTACTTTTGTACTTAGAGAGTAGAGATTTGGAGTCCAACCACACTCAACAATTCAAATATTAAGTGGGGTTCATTGGAGAGATTGATATGTGAGGAGAGTCTTTGCCATTTGATTTTGACTTAGAACCCATACTCAACCAATTTAAGTAGGTTGGGTGGGGTTGAAATTTGAAGATGTTTGTGTTGTTATCTTGTTTGAAAATTTTTTATTTTGAAAAATTTACTTAGCAAATTTAGGTATGCTAAGGAAAGGTTGTGATTGTATGTCTTGGAAATTTTGTGAAAAGAAAAATATTTTCTTGTGGTGATTGATTATGTGTTTGTTTGATTTGAAAATGAGGTTCTCCTTAACAAATTTGGGTTAAGTAAGAACCAAATGTGATATGATTTGAAAATATGATTCTCACTTAACAAATTTGGTATGTTAAGTAGAACCAAATATAATATGATTTGAAAATATGATCTCACTTAACAAATTTGGTATGTTAAGTCCAAATGTAATATGATTTGAAAATGAGATTCTCACTTAACAAATTTGGTATGTTGAGTGGAACCAAATATAATATGATTCTCACTTAACAAATTTGGTATGTTAAGTGGAACCAAATATAATATGATTTGAAAATATGATCCTCACTTAACAAATTTGGTATGTTAAGTGGAACCAAATGTGATATGATTTGAAAATGAGATCCTCACTTAACAAATTTGGTATGTTAAGTGGGAATCAAATATGGCATGATTATGTGATTCTCACTTAACAAATTTGGTATGTTAAGTGGAACCAAATATAATATGATTTGAGAGATTCTCACTTAATAAATTTGGTATGTTAAGTGGGAACCAAATGTAATATGATTTAAAAATATGATCTCACTTAACAAATTTGGTATGTTAAGTGGAACCAAATGTGATATGATTTGAAAATGAGATTCTCACTTAACAAATTTGGTATGTTAAGTGGAACCAAATGTGACATGATTTGAAAATGAGATTCTCACTTAACAAATATTGTATGTTAAGTGGGAATCAAATATGGCATGATTTGCTTTTGAAAAGAAAGCTTCAATTCTAACATATGTGAAATATGTTAAGTGAAATTTCAATTTTATGCTATGATTTTATGTGAAAGTAGAACCTCATTCAACAATTTTGAGTATGTTGAATGAATATGGTCATTTTCAAGAATGTGCTTTTGAAAAGATGGAAACCCCAACTCTAACATATGTGAAATATGTTAAGTGAAGTTTCAATTTTATGCTATGATTTTATTTGAAAATAGACTCCTCATTCAACAATTTTGAGTACATTGAATGAATATGGTTATTTTAAAATGTGCTTTTGAAAGATGGAAACCCCAACTCTAACATATGTGAAATATGTTAAGTGAAGTTTCAATTTTATGTTATGATTTTATTTGAAAATAGACTCCTCATTCAACAATTTTGAGTATGTTGAATGAATATGGTCATTTTCAAAATGTACTTTTGAAAGATGGAAACTAACTCTAACATATGTGAAATATGTTAAGTGAAGTTTCAATTTTATGCTATGATTTTATTTGAAAATAGACTCATTTCAACAATTTTGAGTATGTTGAATGAATATGGTCATTTTCAAAAATGTGCTTTTGAAAACATGATTTTGATCTTGATTTTGAAAAGAACCTCCATGTAATAATCATGGGGATTGTTAGGTGAGGTTTGGTTATATGAGTTTTGTGCTCTTTTGAAAATTTTATGTAAAAAATTATTTATTATGTGAGTTTTAAAAAAGGTGCTTTTGGAAAGTGGCACTTTGAAAAGAAGTTTATTTTCTTAATTATTGTGATAAACCTTGCCTCACCAAGCTAGTGGTAAGGAGGGTTTTAAATTTTGTCTCCTTTCATGAGTTAATTTTATTTTTCCTATTGGGAAACCAATGGGGTTCCAAGACCTACAAGGAGTGAGGTCTAAAACAGGATGTTGGCTAGCTTTGCTTAATAAGCTAAGTTAAGCAGAAGGAAAAGATAGTCTTGGACTCATATGAAATACAAGTCCACTTATGCTTGGAGACAACAATGGTCTACAAGAGATGGAGAGAGGAATCATCCAGTGGAGTCCAAAAAATCATGGTGTTTATTTTTGGTTTATGTGTATGTGTGTGTATGGGGGACACCATGCATATCTAAGTGTACTTATTGAGGTGATGGTATGACATCAAGGAATAGTATACTATCTTGAAATATAGAAATTACTACCCTACGATGGACCTAATCACCTAATAAGAACTCCTAATGCATGATGGGTCTTCGAATATACTAGAGATTTTCCTACTTTACATGGATGAATAAAGTAGGGTTTACTTTTAGGTTTTAAAGTTCTATGGGGCAAGCCCCCATAGTTAAATACTTAAGGAAGGTGAGTTCCTTAGAATACTCTTCGATTAAAGTAGGCAATTATTGTCTCCAAAGAATTCAAAGATAGGACTATCAATAAATTGTATTTGGAAGATCAAAAAAAAAGATAGATTTATTATCAAAGCAAATGGAGATAAGTAGGGGATGCTCATGATACTAGGAAGCCTAGAGCATCCCAAACTATCTATGGTTGGGCTTTATATGTTTGAAATTGAGGAGAATTATATATTTGAGTTAACATTTTATTAGAAATCTAGGACTTATAATTCCATAATACAAGATTGTGAAATGCCAGGTGAGGATTTATGCAAAAGGAAACAACAACCTTAGATCCCAAATCTAGGGAGCTTTAGCTAGCCAAAAGCATATTTTAAGGTGAAAGTGGGTATATTGTTTACCTCCATAGAGGTTAAACCACCGATTACTTATAAGCTGGAGTGACTAACTCCTACATTTTAAAACCATGTGGTCAAGTCATATGCTTTTAAGATGGCTAGGTTATTATTATTTAGAAAGAAACTAAAGTCCTTAAACCCACTCCTAAGAGACTAGAGCATGAGTAGTATGAATAATGACTTATTCTAATGCAAATCTTATCAAATTTTATTTGATTTTTGACTCTTTAATTTGACACAGGCTATAGGATTTTATATGCCTAAATGCAAGATGCAGTGAGTTATGGGCTAAATCAATAGAGAAAGAGGTGTTTTCCATCATAGCTCTCAAGGTCAAACCTTTTCCCTATCGGTAAAACCCTCTCTTAGAGTGAAACAAATGACAT
>JAKCPB010001940.1:0-43581 GCA_021442155.1 Cymbidium sinense | reverse complement strand
TTGTTGGTTTAGTTATTCTTAGATTAGTTTAGCTAGTTATTTAGTTTTAGTTTGTTTGTTTTTTAGTTTTAGTTAATAGTTATTATTTGTTTGTTATTAGTTATTATTAGTTTATTTTATTATTATTAGTTTATTAGTTAGTTAGTTTAGTTATTATTATTAGGTTTAGTTTATTATTATTAGTTTTGTTTAATAATTTTTTTGGTTTTATTATTATTATTAATTATTTTTATTAGTTTTATTAATTATTAAGTTTAAATAGTTTTAGTTATTTATTATTAGTTATTAGTTTTCTTAGGTTTTTAGTTTTATTAGTCATTTATTAGGTTTAGTTTTAGTTTTATTAGCTTATTATTATTAGTAGTAATTTATTATTAGTTAATATTACTTTATTTAGTTATTAGTTTTAGTTTTATTAGTTTAATTAGTTATTAGTTAGTTTTTTAATAGTTTATTAGTTAGTTAGTTATTATTATTATTATTAGTTTTTAGTTTATTATTAGTTAGTTATCTATTTTATTAGTTAGTTTTAGTTATTAGTTGTTATTATTAGTTTTAGTTATTATTATTATTATTATTATTATTATTATTATTAGTTTATTTTTGTTGGTTATTTTGTTGGTTATTATTTATTATTATTATTATTATTATTATTATTATTATTATTATTATTTATCACTTATTATTATTAATATTAATAATAATAATAATATTATTAATATTATTATTATTATTATTATTATTATTAGTTATTAGTTAGTTTTATTTATTTAGGTTAGTTTTTAATTATTATTAGTTTATTAGTTAGTTTTATTTTGTTTTATTAGTTTAGTTAGTTAATTTAGTTTAGTTATTAGTTTATTAGTTTTATTAGTTAGATTTATTAGTTTTAGTTTATTATTATTTTTTGGTTTTGGTTTTTTGGTTTTATTAGTTAGGTTATTAGGTTTTTATTATTTTTTTATTAGTTAGTTATTATTATTAGTTAGGTTAATTTATTAGTTATTAGTTTTAGTTTAGTTATTTAGTTATTAGTTATAGGTTTTATTATTAATTAGTTATTTAGATATTTATTAGTTTTATTATTTAGGTTATTATTTTAGTTTATTAGTTATTAGTTACTAATTTTAATTATTAGGTTTTAGTTATTAGTTTTATTATTTTTATTATATTATAATTAGTTTGTTAGTTTTATTTTATTAGTTTAGTTATTTAGGTTTATTATTATTTATTAGCTAGTTTTATTTTATTTTATTTAGTTATTAGTTATTATTATTATTATTATTATTATTATTATTATTATTATTATTATTTCTTATTATGTTAGTTTTCATTAATTTTTAGTTATTAGTTTAGTTATTATTGATAGTTTAGTTATATAATTATTATTTTTGTTTTAGTTATTAGTTTTTTAGGTTTTCTTAATTTAGTTATTAGTTATTAGTTAGTTAGTTTAGTTATTTTTTATTTGAGTTATTAGTTTAGTTATTAGTTATTATTAGTTAATTAGTTATTATTAGTTTTAGTTTATTAGTTATTAGTTTAGTTATTAGTTAGTTATTATTTAGTTATTATTAGTTTTATTTAGTTATTAGTTATTATTTTTATAAGTTATTTATTAATTAGTTAGTTATTAGTTATTATTATTAGTTTATAAGTTTATTATTAGTTATTATTTTGTTATTATTATTTATTAGTTTATTAATAGTTATTAGTTATTAGTTTACTTAGTTTTTTATTTATTATTATTTTTTAGTTCTTGTTATTAGTTATTAGTTTAGTTATTTAGGTAGTTTTATTAGTTTAGTTATATAGTTTATTAGTTATTTAGTTAGTTTTATTATTAGGTTTATATTTTAGTTATTAGTTTTTTATTAGTTATTAGTTTTATTAGTTTAGTTATTTAGTTTAGTTATTTATTATTAGTTTAGTTAGTTATTTTATTAGTTAGTAGTTAGTTATTTAGTTTAGTTAGTTTATTAGTTAGTTTAGTTATTAGTTTTAGTTATTAGTTTTTATTTATAAGTTAGTTATTATTAGTTTTATTATTAATTAATTTATTTATTAATTTATTATTATTAAGTTTATTAATTATTTGTTAGTTAGTTATTATTAGTTAGTTATTAGTTTATTAGTTTAGTTATTAGTTTTTATTAGTTAGTTATTAGTCAGTTATTAGTTTAGTTATTATTTAGGTTCAGTTAGTTTTGGTTATTAGTTAGTTTTTAGTTTTTATTAGTTATTAGTTAGTTTTATTAGTTGTTGTTTTTATTAGTTATTAGTTTATTTAGTTTTATTACTTGTTAGTTATTTTATTTAGTTTTATTAGTTATTAATTATTAGTTATTATTATTAGTTTTTTAGTTTAGTTTATTAGTTAGTTGTTATTAGTTATTAGTTTTGTTATTATTAACTAGTTAGTTTTAGTTTAGTTTGTTATTTATTATTAGTTTTTAGTTTATTACTAGTTAGTTAGTTTAGTTATTAATAAGTTATTTAGTTTAGTTATTATTAATTAGTTATTATTAGTTATTAGTTAGTTAGTTTTTAGTTATTTTATTTTAGTTTAGTTTTTTAGTTTTGTTTAGTTATTAGTTATTTAGTTTTTATTATTATATTTTTAATATTTGGTTAGTTTTAGTTATTAGTTTATTGGTTAGTTTTTAGTTTAGTTAGTTATTTTAGTTATTTTAATTTTATTAATTATTATTAGTTATTTATTTATTAGTTTTTATTAGTTTATTATTGTTATTATTAGTTATTATTGTTAGTTATTAGTTTATAAGGTTTATTAGTTTTGTTTATTTGTTAGTTATTAATTAATTTCAATTTTTTAATTTTATTAGTAATTTAGTTATTAGTTTAATTTGTTTATTAGTTTATTAGTTTTATTAGATTTTTATTAGTTAGTTTATTTGTTTATTTAGTTATTAGTTTATTACATTTTTAGTTAGTTTAGTTATTTAGTTTTATTAGGTTTATTATTAGTTATTTTAACTTTTTATTTAAGGTTTTTATTTATTTTTTTTATTAGTTTTATTATTTAGTTATTATTATTGGTTATTAGTTATTATTAGTTATTTTTAGTAATTATTTTAGCTTTTAGTTTATTAGTTAGTTAGTTATTAGTTATTTTTTATTTTATTGTTAGTTTAGTTATTAGGTTTTTAGTTTTATTATTTATTTATTAGTTTTTTTATTAGTTATTAGTTAGTTATTATTAGTTTTAGTCATTATTAGTTAGTTTTTAGTTAGTTTATTACTAGTTATTAGTTATTAGTTTTAGTTAGGTTATTTATTTATTAGTTATTATTATTAATTTTATTAGTTATTTAGTTAGTTATTATTATTATTAGTTTTAGTTTATTAGTTTATTAGTTCATTAATTTTTTATGTTTTATTATTAGTTAGTTTAGTTAGTTTTATTAGTTATTAGTTTAGTTATTTAGTTATTAGTTATTAGTTTAGTTATTTAGTTTATTATTATTAGTTATTATTAGTTAGTTAGTTTAGTTTATTATTATTATTATTATTATTATTATTATTATTATTATTAGTTATTATTAGTTATTAGTTTATTAGTTTATTAGTTTTTATTTAGTTATTAATTTTTTAGTTTATTTTTCATTTATATTATTAGGTTTTATTAGTTATTAGTTAGTTTTAGTTATTAGTTATTATTAGTTTTATTATTTTTATTAAATTTATTAGTTTATTAGTTATTATTTAGTTATTAGTTTAGTTATTATTAGTTTATTAGTTATTTAGTTTATTTATTAGTTATTTTTTGGTTTTATTAGTTATTATTATTATTATTTTTAGTTTAGTTATTAGTTTTAGTTTAGTTATTATTTAGTTATTAGTTTATTAGTTTTTAGTTTATTAGTTTTTTTAGTTTTTTAGTTTAAGTTATTATTAGTTATTAGTTTTATTAGTTTATTATTAGTTATTATTTAGTTTTTATTACTTTTAGTTATTATATCTAGTTATTATTAGTTATTATTTTATTAGTTTATTATTATTAGTTTAGTTTAGTTTATTAGTTATTAGTTTAGTTATTAGTTTATTAGGTTTATTATTAGTTTTATTAGTTAGTTAGTTAGTTTAATTTTTTATTATTTATTAGTTTATTAGGTTTTTTAGTTAGTTATTAGTTTTATTAGTTATTATTTATTAGTTAGTTATTTATTATTAGTTTAGTTTTATTAGTTATTTAGTTATTAGATTTAGTTAGTTTTTATTAGCTAGTTATTATTGTGGTTATTATGGTTTATGATTAGTTATTTAGTTTAGTTAGTTCATTTATTTAGTTTTATTGGTTATTAGTTGATTAATGGTTTTAATTTTATTAGTTATTTAGTTATTAGTTATTAGTTTTAGTTATTTTTAAGTTTAGGTTTAGGTTTTATTATTAATTAGTTATTAATTTTATTAGTTTATTATTATTAGTTATTAGTTTTATTAGTTTCATTATTAATTCATTATTAGTTTAGTTATTTATTTAGTTATTACTATTAGTTATTAGTTATTAGTTCGTTAATTTTTTAGTTAATTTTAATTTTAGTTAGTTTTTATTAGTAATTAGTTTAGTTAGTTTTATTCATTTATTTATTATTTTACTTATTATTTATTAGTTATTTAATTTATTAGTTTATATTATTATGATTTATTTTAATTTTTATTAATAGTTATTAGTTTATTAGTTTATATTAGTTTAGTTATTTATTATTAGTTATTATTTATTAGTTTTATTAGTTAGTTTATTAGTTTAGTTAGTTTATTTAGTTTTTATTAGTTTATTAGTTTAATTTTATTAGTTAGTTAGTTTATTATTATTTAGTTTTAGTTTTATTATTTTTTAGTTTTTTTTTAGTTTAGTTTTGGTTATTATTAGTTAGTTATTAATATTATTAGTTTTTAGTTTTTTTAGTTATTAGTTATTACTTATTATTAGTTTTATTATTAATTATTTAGTTAGCAGTTTTTAGTTATTATTATTACTTTATTAGTTTTAATTTAGTTTTAGTTATTTAGGTTTTTATTAGTTAGTTATTTAGTTTTTAGTTAATAGTTATTATTAGTTTAGTTATTTAGGTTATTAGTTTAGTCAGTTATTCGTTATTAGTTTTATTAGTTATTAGTTTTTAGTTTAGGTTATTAGTTTATTAGTTTAGTTATTAGTTATTAATTATTTGTTTATTATTATTAGTTTAGATTATTTTTATTAGTTTATTATTATTGGTTTTTATTAGTTAGTTAGTTAGTTATTAGTTATAGTTATTAGTTTATGTTTAGTTAGTTAGTTAGTTATTATTTAGTTATTACTCAGTTATTATTAGTTAGTTTATTATTAGTTATTAGTTTTTTGTTAGTTTTATTATTATTATTAGTTATAGTTTTTAGTTATTATTAGTTAGTTAGTTTATTAGTTATTAGTTTTGTTAGGTTAGTTAGTTAGTTATTATTAGTTATTAGTTTAGTTTTATTATTAGTTAGTTTATTATTATTATTTATTTATTTTATTTATTATTAGTTATTAATTTCTTTGTTATTTTTTTAGTTATTTATTTAGTTAATTATTAGTTTAAATATTATTAGTTATTTATTAGTTATTATTTATTCATTTAGTTAGTTGTTTTATTAGTTAGTTTATTAGTTAGTTTTTTAGTTTATTATTAGTTATTAGTTTTTATTATTTAATTAGTTTTTAGTTTATTTATTTAGATATTTTTTTAGTTTATTTATTAGTTTAATAGTTTTAGTTATTAGTTATTAGTTTAATTTTATTAGTTATTTAATTTATTATTAGTTAGTTTTTTTAATTTTAATTAGTTCTGAGTTATTATTAGTTATTATTAGTTATTAGTTTATTAGTTATTAGTTATTTAGTTATTATTAGTTTTAGTTATTTAGTTTATTTGTTTGATTATTTATTTGGCTATTAGTTTATTAGTTTAGTTATTATTAATTATTAGGTTTATTAGTTAATTATTTTATTATTATTAGTTATTATTAGTTTATTTAGTTATTAGTTAAAAAAATAGTTATTTTTAGTTTTTTAGTTTAGCTTTGTGATCAGTTATTAGTTCAATTAGTTATTTTTTATTATTTATTAGTTATTATTTATTATTTAGTTTTTATTAGTTTATTTAGTTCTTTTTAGTTTTTTAGTTATTTTTGTTAGTTTTTATTAGTTATGTTTAGTTAGTTTAATTAGTTTATTAGTTATTAGTTTATTAGTTTTATTATTATTAATTATTAGCTATTTTTTTAGTTTTATTAGTTATTAGTTATTAGATATTATTATTATTATTGCTATTATTATTATTAGTTATTAATTTAGTTAGTTTTAGTTATTATTTATTATGTTTAGTTTTTAGTTTTATTATTTTATTATTTGTATTATTAGTTATTGTTTATTAGATAGTTATTACTTATTATTAGTTATTAGTTATTTAATTTATTAGTTAGTTTTGGTTAGATTTTTAGTTATTAGTTTTATCATGTCTAGCTATTACTTTTAGTTTTAGTTTTTAGTTTATTAGTATATTAGTTAGTTTTATTAATTAGTTATTTATTATTGATTACTAGTTATTAGTTAGTTATTTAATAGTTATTATTATCTATTTATTAGTTATTATTAGTTTATTTATTAGTTTATTATTTTTATTAGGTTTTAGTGTTTAGTTTTAGATTTTAGTTTATTATTATTTATTAGTTAGTTATTATCATTAGTTATTAGTTATGTTATTATTAGTTATATTATCATTTTAGTTTTAGTTTTTAGTTATTAGTTTAGTTTATTAGTTTATTAGTTATTTTTTTATTAGTTTAGGTTATTATTAGTTATTATTAATTTTATTAGTTTTTAGTTAATAGTTATTATTTATTATTATTAGTTATTAGTTTATTAGTTTATTAGTTATTATTATTTAGGGTTTAGGGTTTAATGTTTATGTATTAGGCTTTACGGTTTTTAGGGTTTAGGGTTAGGGTTTTTTTATTTTTTTTTATTTTTTAAAATTAAGTAAACCGTTAGGTTTAGGTTTATTTAAATTATTTAGTTTATTTTTTATTTAAAGTTAGGTTTATCTTAAGTTTTATTAAGTTTATTTTACTTATTTTAGGTTTATTATTTTAGTTTATTTTTTAGATTTAGATTTAAGTTTAATTATATATTTTAGTTTAGTTTTATTTTATTTTCTCTTATTAAAGTTAGGTTTTATTTTTTTAGGTTTCGGTTTAGGTTTTTTTTTTCGGTTAGGTTTTAGGTTATTATTTAAGATTTATTTTTAAGTTTAATTTTTTTTAATTTAGGTTTAGGTTTATTTTTAGTTTATTTTATTCTATTTAATTTAGGTTTAGGTTTAGATTTAATTTATTTTAAGTTTAGGTTTAGGTTTTATTTATTTTATTTTAGTTTATTTAGTTTAGGTTTAGGTTTATTTTATTTTTATTTTTGATTTACATTTTTTTTAGTTTAGTTTCTAGGTTTTATTTTTTTTATTTATTTTAGGTTTATTTTTTTAGGTTTAGGTTTTTATTTATTTATTTTTTATTTTATTTTAAGTTTATTTCTATTTTAGGTTTAGTTTTTTTTATTTAGGTTTTTTTTATTTTTAGGTTTATTTTAATTTTTTTATTAGTTTAGGTTTTTAATAATTATATTTTAGTTTAATTTTTCTTTTTTATTTGATTTATTATTAGGTTTAGATTTTAGTTTTTGTTTTTATTTTATCTTATTATTTTATTTTATTTAGGTTTATTTTATTTTTTTTAGGTTTAAGTTTTATTTATTTATTTTAGGGTTTATTTTTTAATTTATTTTTAGGCTTAATTTTTAGGTTTAGGTTTTATTTAGTTTTATTTTATTTTATTTTATGTTATTTTATTTTTATTTTATTTATATTTTTTATTTTTAGTTTATTTTATTTTATTTAGTTTAGTTTAGGTTTTTAATATTTTTATTTTAGTTTAGTGTTTATTTTTTTTTTTATTTTATTTTAAGTTCAGTTAGGTTTAGGTTTAGGTTTTCATTTTATATTAATGTTATTTTATTTAGGTTTAGGTTTAGGATTTTATGTTTTAGAGTTTCGATTTATGGTGTAGGCTTTAGGGATATTTTAGTTTAGTTTTAGGTTTATTTTATTTAGTTTATTTAGTTTTATTTTAGGTTTAGTTTTTTTTTTAGTTTAGGGTTTAGGTTTTCTTTTTTATTTATTATTAAATTTTATTTTTAGGTTTATTTTTTTTTATTTAGGCTTTTATTTAGTTTTTATTTAGGTTTAAATTATTTTTATTTTTGTTTAGCTTTTATTTTATTTAGGTCTTTTATTTTTAGGTTTATTTTATATTTTTTGTTTAGTTTAGGTTTTTTATTTATTTTATTTTAGATTTTATTTTTATTTTATTTTATTTCTAAGTTAAGGTTTAGGTTTTAGTTTAGGTTTTTATTTTTATTTATTTTTTTATTTTATTTAGGTTTAGGTTACTATATTTGTTTTATTTTTAAGTTTTATTTAGTTTAGGTTTAGGCTTTTTAGGCTTTAGGGTTTAGGGATTAGGGTTTAGGGATTATGGTTTAGGGTTTAGAGTTGTAGGTTTTATGGTTTAGAGTTTAGGGTTCTAAGTTTAGGGTTTAGGGTTTAGGGTTTAGGGTTTAGGAGTTAGGGTTTAAGGTTTTAGGGTTTAGGGTTTAGGGTTTAGGGTTAGGATTTTTTATTTATTTATTTGTTTTTATTATTTTTTTAAAAATTAAGTAAAGTGGTAGCTTAGGTTTATTTAGTTTACCTTTTAGTTTAGGTTTTTTATTTTTATGTTTTAGTTGAAATTTTTATTTTATTTATGTTTAGGTTTATTTATTTATTTTACTTATAGGTTTTATTTAGTTTTGGTTTACATTTTTATATTTTTAGGGTATAGTTATTATTTGTTTATTAGTTATCAG
Organism: Cymbidium sinense; assembly: GCA_021442155.1. Classification (NCBI taxonomy): domain Eukaryota; kingdom Viridiplantae; phylum Streptophyta; class Magnoliopsida; order Asparagales; family Orchidaceae; genus Cymbidium; species Cymbidium sinense. The sequence continues at coordinate 34,634 of JAKCPB010001940.1, read as the reverse complement.
TTATTAGTTTATTAGTTATTAGTTTAATTATTTAGTTTTTATAATTTTTAGTTTATTAGTTATTATTTAGTGTTTTAGTTTAGTTATTAGTTTTTAGTTAGTTATTAGTTATTAGTTTATTATTTATTATATAGTTTTTATTTAGTTATTAGCTTATTAGTTTTTATTTTTAATTAGTTAGTTATTAGTTATTAGTTTTATTAGTTTAGTTATTTAGGTTTTAATTTTTTATTACTAGTTTAGTTATTAGGTTTATTTATTAGTTAGTATTATTTTAGTTAGTTTATGTTTAGTTTATAAGTTTATTAGTTTGTTTATTTTACTTAGTTATTAGTTATTAGTTTTTTATTATTTAGTTATTAGTTTATTTATTATTAGTTATTACTTTTATGAGTATATTTTTATTAGTAATAAGTTTATTATTTATTAGTTTATTAGTTATTAGTTTTTTATTAGTTTATTAGTTTTTATTAATATTAGTTTATTAGTTTTTATATTAATTATTAGTTATTTGTTTATTAGTTTTTTAGTTTATTTATTATTTATATTTTTTAGTTTTTTAGTTAATTATTAGTTTAGTTTAGTGATTACTTAGTTTTTTTATTAGTTATTAGTTTTAATTTATTATTATTAGTTATTAGTTATTATTTTATTAGTTTATTAGTTTATTATTTTACTTAGTTATTAGTTATTACTTTTTTATTATTTAGTTATTAGTTTAGTTTTAGTTAGTTATATAGTTATTTAGTTAGTTTAATTTAGTTTTTTTTTAGATTATTATTTTTAGTTATTAGTTATTTAATTATTATTATTAGTTATTAGTTTTATTAATTAGTTATCAGTTTAGTTATTAGTTATTTATTAGTTATTATTATTATTAGTTATTAGTTTAGGTTTTGGTTATATAGTTATTTAGTTAGTTTATTTTAGTTTTATTTTATTATTATTAGTTATTAGTTTTATTTTTTATTAATTATTAGTTTAGTTTATTAGTTTAATTAGTTATTAGTTACTAGTTTAGTTTATTTAGTCATTATTAGTTTAGTTTTTAGTTTATTAATTATATTTAGTATTTTAGTTTATTATTATTATTTGTTAGTTATTAGTTTTATTATTAGTTAGCTATTAATATTATTAGCTTTACTTTTTAGTTTTATTAGTTAGTTAGTTTTATTTTTTATTAGTTTATTAGTCGAGTTCGTTATTTAGTTTATTAGTTATTAGTTTAGTTATTATTAGTTATTAGGTTTAGTTTATTAGTTATTAGTTAATTTAGTTAGTTTTTTATTAGTTATTATTATTAGTTTTAGTTATTAGTTTAGTTATTTATTAGTTAGGTTATTAGTTTTATTTAGTTATTTAGTTTATTAGTTATTAGTTTTATTTAGTTATTAGTTTATTAGTTATTAGTTTGTTAATTATTTAATTATTACTTTTTTTATTATTAGTTTGTTATTAATTAGTTAGTTTTATTTTTAAAATTAGTTTTTATTATTATTAGTTATTAGTTTTAATTAGTTATTAGTTTATTATTTTAGTTATTTATTAGTTATTAGTTATTTGTTAGTTAATTTATTTAGTTTTAGTTTATTAGTTTAGTTATTTAGGTTTAATTATTAGTTTTGTTAATTTCTATTAGTTATTAGTTTATTAGTTATTAGGTTTATTTATTATTATTGTTTTAGTTAGTTTAGGTTTAGTTTATTAGGTTTTAGTTTATTAGTTTATTAGTTTATTAGTTTATTTATTAGTTAATAGTTATTAGTTTTATGAGTATATTTTTATTAGTTATTAGTTTATTATTTATTAGCTTATTTATTATTAGCTTAGTTATTAGTTTAATAGTTTTAGTTTATTAGTTATTATTATTATTGGTTTTAATTTATTATTTTTACTTTATTAATTTTTATATTTTTATTTGTTATTTGTTTTCTAGTTTTTAGTTTATTTATTATTTAGTTTTTTTAGTTTTTTATTTAGTTATTAGTTTAGTTTAGTTATTAGTTAGTTAATTTTATTAGTTATTAGTTTAGTTTATTATTATTAGTTATTAGTTATTATTTTATTAGTTTTTTAGTTATTATTATTAGTTTGTTATTAGTTTAGTTATTAGTTATTTATTAGTTAGTCAATTTAGTTATTATTAGTTATTATTTTTAGTTATTAGTTTTAGATTATTATTTTTTATTAGTTTATATTATTATTTTTATTTATTAGCTATTAGTTATTATTATTAGTTATTAGTTTAGGTTTTTAGTTAGTTTAGTTATTTAGTTTTTAGTTTATTATTATTAGTTATTAGTTTTATTTATTATTACTTATTAGTTTAGTTTATTAGTTTAGTTAGTTATAGTTATTAGTTTAGTTTATTTAGTCATTATTAGTTTAGTTTTTTATTTATTAGTTTTATTTAGTTTTTTAGCTAATTATTATTATTAGTTAGTTATTAGTTTATTATTATTATTATTATTATTATTTTTAGTTTTTAGTTTTATTAGTTAGTTAGTTTTATTAGTTATTAGTTATTAGTTTAGTTAGTTATTTAGTTTATTAGTTATTAGATAGTTTAGTTAGCTTTTTATTAGTTAGTTATTATTATTAGTTTTAGTTATTAGTTATTAGTTATTTATTAGTTAGGTTATTAGTTTTATTTAGTTATTTAGTTTTTTAGTTATTAGTTTATTAGTTTAGGGTTTAGGAAATCAGGATAATATTATTCCAAATTTTAAAAAAGACATTAGGGAAGCCATGGGCTTCTCTAATATGATTCCACACCTCTTTAAGGATAAAATCACCATTGTGAGACACTTAAAAGAATCATCAGCTTGTTAGAAGTGATAGGAATGTTAGTGAACTTATCTATAAGAAAATAGGAATATAATCAGTGAGTTTTCTATTATTCCAATTATTATTAGTCAAAAAAGAGTTCACTTTAATTACAACAGTAGAATGAGTAGATAAGAAGTCATCAATAGAACCACTACCAATCCAGTTGTTAGGTTTTATTTTTTTTATTTTATTTATAGGTTTAGGTTAAGGTTTATATTTTATCTCATTTTTTATTTTATTTATGTTTAGGTTTATTTATTTATTTTATTTTTTAGTTTTATTTATTTTATATTTAGGTTTTTAGGTATTTATGGTTTAGGGTTTAGGATTAGTTTAGTGTTTAGGGTTTAGGGTTATTTTAGTTTTGATTATTTTAGTTTAGGTTTATGTTTATTTTATTTTGTTTATTATATTTTTAGAATTTTAGGGTTTAGGGTTTAGGATTTAGGGTTTAGAGTTTTTAGTGTTTAAGATTTAGGGTTTAGGATTTAGGGTTTAATTTTTAGGGTTAGGTTTTTTTAAAAAAAATTTTAATTTTATTTTTTAAATTAAGTAAATCGGTATGTTTATGTTTATTTTTTTATTTAGTTTATTTTTTATTTATTTTATTTTTTATTTTTATTTTTTATTTTATTTAAGTTTATTTTTTTTCTTTTTTTAGTTTATTTATTTTAGGTTTATTTATTTTAGTTTAGGTTTTTTATTTTAGTTTATTTTTTAGGTTTAGGTTTAGGTTTATTTTTTAGTTTAGTTTTATTTCTATTTTATTTTTTAGGTTTAGGTTTTAATTTTTATTTTTAGGATTAAATTTAGGTTTTTATTATATTTTTTAGGTTTAGGCTTTAGGTTTTTCTTTTAGGTTTATATTTCTTTTATAGTTTATTTTATTTTATTTAGTTTAGGTTTAGGTTTAGGTTTTATTTATTTTAGTTTAGTTTATTTTAGTTTAGGTTTAGGTTTTTTATTTTAAGTTTATGATTTTTTTTTAGTTTAAGGTTTAGGTTTTATTTTTTATTTATTTATAGGTTTTTTTAGGTTTAGGTTTTTATTTAGTTTTCATTTTATTTTATTTTAGGTTTATTTTATTTTTATTTTAGGTTTAGTTTTTATTTTATTTAGGTTTTTATTTTTAGGTTTATTTTATTTTTTTTAGTTTAGTTTAGGTTTTATTTATTTTATTTTATTCTATTTTAGGTTTAGGTTTAGGTTTAGGTTTAGGTTTAGGTATTAGTTTAGGTTTTTATTTCATCTTATTTTTTATTTTATTTAGGTTTAGGTTTATTTATTTAATTTATTTTTAGGTTTTACTTAGTTTAGGTTTAGGTTTTTAGGGTTTAAGATTTTGGGTTTTGGGTTTTGGGTTATTTTAGTTTAGTTTATTTTCATTTAGGTTCAGGTTTATTTTTTTATTTATTTATATTGTTTATTTTATTTTTATTTTAGGTTTAGGTTTTCTTTAGTTTAGGGTTTAGCTTTTATTTTTTATTTATTTTTAAATTTATCTTCTAGGTATTATTTTTTATTTTGTTTTAATTTTATTTTATTTTAGGTTTACTTTATTTTTATTTTATGTTTAGTTTTTATTTTATTTAAGTTTTTATTTTTTAGTTTAGTTTAGGTTTTTATTTCATTTATTTTAGTTTAGTTTTTATTATTTATTTTATTTTATTTCTATGTTTAGGTTTAGGTTTTTATTTTATTTTATTTAGGTTTACGTTTAATTATTTATTTTATTTTTATGTTTTATTTAGTTTAGGTTTAGGTTTTTTGATTTTTAGGGTTTAGGGATTAGGGATTAGGGTTTAGGGTTTAGGGTTAGTTTAGGGTTTAGGGTTTAGGCTTTTAAAATTTTTTTTTTTGGGGAACCCCATATAGGGGAATTTTATTGCCATAAAAAGAGGGTTACAAGGTCCTTAAGAGGTGATAAACTCAAGAACTCTTTCAAAGAGCTATCGACTGAGAGTAAATCCCCATATAAATATAAGAACAAAAAAAAAGAGAGGAAAGCAAAAGATACAAAATGAACAAAAGAAAACCATTGAACCATTGAAAAGCTCTTAAGGATGAGAGAAGCCTATGCATCCACTAGAGAAGGAACCTGCAAGAGAACAACACATAATCTACAAACATCTAGAAGAAAGAATTAGCACAGTTAAAGTGATATAAGAAAAAATGAAAGTAAAATTAGAATAAAATGAGAAAAATATAGAGAAGTGTGTGAAAGAAGGCTCAGGCTCAGTCACACAAAATTGGGATAAGAAACATGAGCATCCAAACTTCAAAGGAAGGGTTACATCACAAGTGCTACTACCAGCCAAAAAATGAGTGAAATCATCCCAGCCGTCATAGCCTACAAACCTAGGGGAAAATAGTAGCCATTGGATGAAAGGCATATGATCTTGGAAACCTACACACCAAAACATAGCCACATACATTATGGAATAGAAGGCAACACGGATCAGAATGGTAAAGGGATGACACCAATCCCATATTAGATAAGAATCACCAACTATGCCAACATAACATCAGAATGCGTAGCCAACACCATCCCTACCCAGATGAAACCTCTTGGCCATGAAAATAGCCCGTATAGAGAAAAACCAATCAGGGTCAGCAATACAGATGTTAACAAGCACCTTGTTAATAGCATGATCAAAACAATAATTGTACAAGTCTAAAAGATCCAAGAGTGAAATGAAACAACAGATAGATCCATACCACAAAGGCACAGATAATAAGGTTAACCACATAGTAATCAATAGAACAAAAGACCAGTCAGAAAACCAACCACAATAGTTAGCCTGTTGAACATAAAAACCCGAAAGCCCATTTAGCCAAAAGCCAAAATAGCAAACCAAATATTGAACCCGATAGAGGGTAATGTAGGCAGTACCATTACTGCAGTGAACCAAAGTGAGAATTGAAAAAATAACAATAGTAAAATCCTTCAAACTAAGGGAAAATAGACGAGCAGCTAAGCAAACAACATCAGTAAAGATAACAGGAAAGAGAGGAAAGAAAAAAATCCCAATCTTACAAGGAAACAATAGTGATGGCAAGCAAAATAAACATTTTTTCCCTGCAGGTTGGGAAAAGGGGAAGCATAAACTAGCAGGTTTGTGAAATAGGTGGCACAACCCCATTCAGGAAGGGAAAAAGCAAATAAAATTAAACCCAACATGTAGCTGGACAACTAATAGCTAACCAACAGTTGAGACTACAGAGGCAAAGAGCCTCTAATATAGGATAACTAGAAAAATGATATAGAGAAATGCATTAGAAAAACTGAGAAGAAGTAGAAATAAATCAGAATATTGAACATACAGGCAAGACAAACCGTGAACAGACCATAAAGCAAAAAGATGAGACTTAATCTCTGAGAAAAGGTAAACCGAGTTGTCTAAATTAACCAATCCACACAAATATTTAGGAAGAATAATCGATCAAAGAAAGTTATGACATCTAATCTAGCTGAGTTAAGTGTCGACACGCGCATTACCTTCATGCCAAATATGAGTGATTTTGAAACAAACTTGAGATATGAGAGCCTAGTATGATTAAGGATGTAATATAAATCTATATTTCCCACCTTGGTGGAAGTCAACATATCAATCAACAAAAGAGCATCTAGCTCAATCCAGATATTGAGCTAACCTTTTTGTAAACAAATCTCAATAGCTTTATTAACAACCATTAATTCAGCAAAGATAGCAGAACATGTTGTAAGTGGATAGGCAAAAGTACAAATAACATTACCTTTAAAGTTTCTGAAAATGCCACCACATCCAAAATAATTTTGAGAAATGGAGCTGTCAGTATTAATTTTGATAATATTATTCTGAGGCTTTATCCAATAGACAATCTTATCTTATTTACAGTTGGGAAACCCAGGCAAGCTAAGGCCCAACTTGTTGGCCACAAATTTATAGCCATTAATTGTTAGTAATTAAGCTGACATTAAATAAAGCATGAATTTTATCTTTAATTCTAGAAATAATCCTTTTGTGGTTCATAGAAATCCAACGATGTTTGGCATCATTTCTGTCCATCCATATGAACCAAATAAGAGTGATGGCAGTTATCACTTTAATGTGACCTTTAACAATTTTTGAAGATAAACATGAAGAAGTTGATATAAAGATAAAGATCCATTAAATTGGTATTGAAAAGCTCATCATACCAAACCCATAGTTTGGAGGCAATAGCTCCATTGATAAACACATGGTTCACATTTTTAATGTGAAAATAGAAATAATACTTAGAAGGTAAATGAAAGCCTTTACCCCACATCAAAAAGTCAACAGGGATGAAATTTTTCAGAATTTTCCAAGTGAGAATAAAGTAAGAAATAGGGATAGTGTTATTCCAAAGTTTAAAAAACACATTAGAGAAACCATGAGCTTATCTAATATGAATCCAAACATCTTTAAGGTTAAAATCACCAATTTGAGATAGCTTAAAGAATAGAATCAAGATGGTTAGACAGATAGGGATGTTAGTAAGTTTATCTAAAGAGAGGAATATAATCAAGCTTACTATCATTCCATTTATTATTTAGTCAGAAAGAGTACACTTTAATAGCAGCATTGGAGTAAGTAGATAATAAGTCATCAATGGAACCACTGCCAATCCAGTTATCTTTCCAAAAGAAAGAAGATCTAGAGTTAACCCCCCAAAAAATAAGGGATTCAACTTCCCATTTGATGGAACAAAGTCTTTTGCATACATGAGAGTCACCCACCTTTTAAGGACAAATGAGAGGGTGCTTACCCTGGCAGTACTTGGCAGTCATGAATTTAGCCCAAAGACTATTATTGCTCCTAAAGTTTCACCAAAGTTTATGAGAGAATGCAGTAATAGCTTTACAAATTGGCTACGTCCCACCTTCATGTGCCACAACTTTTATACCAGGAAGTCCAATGCATCCTTTTAGTAGAGTTGTTTAATCCCCAGAAGAATTTATTAAGAAGGTGCTCTATTCTGTTTAAGGAAAAATTAGTAGGAACAATGGTTTGAATAAGATATGAAGGCATGGAGTTAATGGTAATCTTAAGCGAAGTGAGTCTACCACCAAATGAGAGTAAATGAAATTCCCAAATAGAAATTTTATTTGTAATTTTTGGATTTACTCATCAAAGAGATGTGATCTTTTCTGACCTTTATAAAGAGGAGCACCAAGATATTTAATTAGAAGTTGTTGTTGTTGAAAATTAATGATTCTCAAGATTTGATTGATTTTGTTATTTGAGATTTTAGAGGAAGGAATGAAATAACTTTTGCCTTCATTTATAGATAGACCACTTTCCTTCCCAAATTTAATTAAGAAGTTCTTAATGTTTTTAATGTGGTGAATGGAAGCATTGTAGAAGATAATGAAATCATCAACAAAACTAAGATGGGTGATAGGAATACCACCAAGTGTTCTAAAAAACATAATAGGATTATTGTTGAAGAAGTCATTAAGGCTCCTAGAAAGATATTCCACAATAATAATAAAAAGGGAGGGAGAAAAGGGATCCCCTTGTCTCAACCCATGCGAAGAAGGGAAGAAACATAAGGCCTCACCATTAAGAATAATAAAGAACCAAGAATTACTAATACAATTTTTAACGAGGGAGATAAAATTATTAGAGAAGCCAAACAAATGTAGAATTTGAAGAAGGAAAGCCCAAGAGATGTTGTCAAAAGCTTTAGAGATATCCAAGTTAAAGAGGATGTTACCACATCTATTAGAGGCATCCAAATCATGAATCAGCTCTTAAGCGAGAAGAATATTATCAAATATAGCTTTACCTCTAACAAAACTAGTTTGGCTGAGAGAAATAATTTTTTGAAGCAAAGGGATAATTCTATTTGCAAGCAATTTAGCAATAAGTTTATGAAAAAAGGTGCATAGACTAATAGGTCTGAAATCACCCCAGGATTTAGGATTATCAATTTTGGGTATAAGGATAATGGAAATGCTAGAGAAATATCTAGGGAGAGGATTACCATTAAAGAAATTAACCACAACATCAACTAAATCATACTTAATAACAGGCCAACAATGCTGAAAAAATTGAGTAGTATAGCCTTTCGGACCAGCAATAGAATCAGTGTTCATGTTATTAAGATTTTTACCAATCTCAGCTTCCATAGGCAACATAGTAAGCAAATGATTATCATCACTAGTAATTGTTGAGGGGATCAAATGAGAGTTGGAGATAGCCTCTAAAATATGGCTCTTGTTCAACATATTTCTAAAATGATTAGTAATAGATTTTTTAATCTCATTAGTGTTAGTGATCCAATTTCCATTATAACTTTTAATTTTTTGGATAGATTTTAAAGCTTTCTTTTTATGAAATAGAGCATGAAAATATTTGGTATTTCTATCCCCATCAGCAATATGTTTACTAGCAGCCTTTTATCGCCAGTAAGTTTCTTCCATATTCTAATAGGTAATCAGGTTGTCTTTGGCTTTATTCAAATCCTTTAGTTTAGATGAATCATTCAAAACAACATTTTCAAGATAACAAACTATATGTTCCATGTTTTTGATATTAATAAAGAGATTGTTAAAATAATGTTTGTTCCACTAAATAAAGTTTTGTTTAAGCCTTTTTAGCTTAAACTAGAGTCTAATCATGCCCTTAAAAGAATTATCAGGGTGTAGGGGGGCCACCTAGTTGGTGGAAATAACATTTAAGAAATCAAGGTGCTGAATCCACATATTTTGAAATCTAAAAGAGGTAGAGGAGAATAATCTATTAGAGTTATTTTTAACGGATATCAAAAGAGGAGCATGGTCAGACAAAGTTCTGCTCAAGTGCTCAACAGAGGTAAGAGGCCATTGATTAATCCAAAGAGAGTTAAAAAAAAGTCCTATCGAGCCATTGCCAAAGTCTAGAGTTATGCCAAGTGTAATCAGAACTAGAGTTGCCAATGTTAATAAAGTTACAAAGGCTTTTAAGGTTTAGGGCTTAGGGTTTTAGGGTTTATGGTATAGGATTTAGGGTTTTCAAGTTTAAGGTTAAGGGTTTAGGGTTAGGATTTTTTTTAAATTTCTATTTTTTTTAAAATAAGTAAATCGATAGGTTTAAGTTTATTTAGTTTATTTTTTATTTATTTTAGTTTATTTTATTTTTTATTTATTATTATTTTTTGTTTATTTATTTATTTTAGGGTTTTTTATTTTATTTTAGGTATTTTATCTTTGTTTATTTTTTGGTTTATGTTTTTAGTTTAGGTTTAGGTTAGTTTAGTTTTAGTTACTATTATTATTATTTGTTTATTTAGTTAGTTATTAGTTTAGTTATTAGATTTTCTTAGTTATTACTAGGTTATTATTAGTTTAATTAGTTTTCATTTTTAATTATTATTATTAGTTATTAGTTTTTAGATATTATTATTAGGTAATTTTTAGTTTTATTATTAGTTATTAGTTATTATTATTTAGTATTAGTTATTATTTTTTATTAGTTTATTATTATTATTATTAGTTTGTTTTATTAGTTATTTAGTTTAGTTATTTTAGTTAGTTATTTAGTTTTATTAGTTATTAGTTAGTTTTTAGTTTTTTAGTTTAGTTTAGTTAGTTATTTAGTTATTAGTTTTAGTTTTAGTTATTTTATTATTTAGTTATTAGTTAGTTTTATTAGTTAGTTTTTTAGTTATTATTAGTTTATTAGTTAATTAGTTTTATTAGTTTTATTAGTTTAGTTTAGTTAGTTTAGTTTAGTTATTAGTTTATTAGTTTTATTAATTAGTTTTATTAGTTTTTAGTTTATTATTATAAGTTATTATTAGTTTTTAGTTTATTAGTTATTATTAGTTAAGTTATTAGTTTTTTATTAGTTTTTATTATTAGTTAGTTATTATTATTAGTTAGGTTATTTTATTAGTTATTAATTTTAATTTAGTTATTTAGTTACTAGTTTTAGGTTTTTATTATTAATTAGATATTTAGTTATTTATTAATTTATTATTTAGTTTATTATTTTAGTTTATTAGTTATTAGTTTAGTTATTAGTTTTTGTTTATTATTTTAGTTTATTAGTTTTTAGTTATTAGTTTTAGTTATTATGTTTTAGTTATTAGTTTTATTAGTTTTATTATATTATTATTAGTTAGTTAATTTTATTTTATTAGTTTAGTAATTTAGTTTTATTATTATTTATTAGTTTATTTTATTTTATTTAGTTTATTTATTAGTTTTATTAGTTTATTATTATTATAATTATTTATTAGGTTAGTTTTTATTAGTTAATAGTTATTAGTTTAGTTATTATTACTAGTTTAGTTATTTAGTTATTATTTTAGTTTTAGTTATTAGTTATTAGTTAGTTAGTTTAGTTATTTTTTATTTTAGTTATTTGGTTAGCTATTAATTATTATTAATTATTTATTATTAGTTTTAGTTTATGAGTTATTAGTATAGTTATTAGTTAGGTTATTTATTAATTATTATTTAATTACTATTAGTTTTATTTAATTATTAGTAATTAGTCTTATAAGTAATTTATTAGTTATTATTATTAGTTTATTAGATTATTATTAATTATTATTTAGTTATTATTATTTATTAGTTTATTATTAGATATTAGATATAAGTTTAGTTAGTTTTTTTAGTTATTATTATTTATTAATATTTATTAGTTATTAGTTTAGTTATTTAGTTAGTTTTATTAGTTTAGTTATTTAGTTTATTAGTTATTTAGTTAGTTTTATTATTAGGTTTATTTTTTAGTTTTTAGTTTTTTATTAGTTATTAGTTTTATTAGTTTAGTTATTTATTATTAGTTTAGTTAGTTATTTTATTAGTTATTAGTTAGTTAGTTATTTAGTTTAGTTATTAATTTAATTAGTTTATTAGTTAGTTTAGTTATTAGTTATAGTTATTAGTTATTATTTATTAGTTAGTTTTTATTTGTTTTATTATTTATTTATTTATTAATTAATTTATTATTATTAGGTTTATTAGTTATTAGTTTGTTTGTTATTATTACTTAGTTATAAGTTTATTAGTTTTGTTATTAATTATTTTTTATTAGTTAGTTATTAGTTAGTTATTAGTTTAGTTATTATTTAGGTTTTGTTAGTTTTAGTTATTAGTTAGTTTTATTAGTTATTATTATTATTAGTTATTAGTTTATTTATTTATATTATTTATTAGTAGTTAGTTAGTTATTTTATTTATTTTTATAAGTTTTTAATTTTTAGTTATTTTTATTAGTTTTTAAGGTTAGTTTATTAGTTAGTTATTAGTTATAAGTTTAGTTATTATTAGTTAGTTAGTTATTTATTATTAGTTTTTAGTATTTTTTATTATTAGTTAGTTAGTTTAGTTATTAGTTTATTAATTAGTAGTTATTATTAGTTAGCTTTTTAGTTTAGTTATTATTAGTTAGTTATTATTAGTTATTAGTTTGTTAGTTTTTAGTTTATTAGTTTAGTTTATTAGTTATTTAGTTTATTAGTTTAGTTTAGCTTTTTTACTTTAGTTTAGTTATTTGTTATTTAGTTTTTATTATTAGGTTTTAAGTTTTTAGTTAGTTTTAGTTTTTAGTTAGTTTTAGTTTAATTTATTTATTTAGTTAGTTTTATTTTCTTTCATTATTATTATTATTATTAGTTTATTAATTTTTGTTGGTTATTATTATTTATTATTATTATTATTATTATTATTATTATTATTAGTTATTAATTTATTAGGTTTATTAGTTTAGTTTATTAGTTAGTTATTAGTTAGTTTTAGTTTATTAGTTTTATTATTTTATTAGTTTTTAGTCTTAGTTAGTTATTATTATTAGTTAGGTTATTTTATTAGTTTCTAATTTTTGTTTAGTTATTTAGTTATTAGTTTTAGGTTTTTATTATTAATTAGTTATTTAGTTATTTATTAATTTTAATATTTAGTTTATTATTTTAGTTTATTAGTTATTAGTTTAGTTATTAGTTTTATTTTATTACTTAAGTTTATTAGTTTTTAGTTATTAGATTTTAGTTTTATTATATTATTATTAATTAGTTAGTCTTATTTTATTAGTTTAGTTATTTAGTTTTATGATTATTTATTAGTTAGTTTTATTTTATTTAGTTTAGTTATTAGTTTTATTTGTTTATTATTATTAATATTATTTATTAGGTTAGTTTTATTAGTTATTAATGATTAGTTTAGCTATTATTACTAATTTAGTTAATTAGTTATTATTTTAGTTTGAGTTATTAGTTTTTTAAGTTTTATTAGTTTAGTTATTAGTTATTAGTTAGTTAGTTTAGTTTTTTTTTTTTTTAGTTATTAGCTTAGTTATAAATTATTATTAGTTAGTTAGTTATTATTAGTTTTAATTTATGAGTTATTAGTTTAGTTATTAGTTGGGTTATTTTTAGTTATTATTTAATTATAATTAATTTTATTTAATTATTAGTTATTAGTCTTATTAGTTATTTATTAGCTATTATATTAGTTTATTAATTTATTATTAGTTATTATTTAGTTATTATTATTTATTAGTTTATTATTAGTTATTACTTATTAGTTTAGTTAGTTTTTTAATTATTATTATTTATTAGTTTTTGTTATAAGTTATTAGTTTAGTTATTTAGTTTATTAGTTATTTAGTTAGTTTTATTATTAGGTTTATTTTTTAGTTATTAGTTTTTATTAGTTTAGTTATTTATTATTAGTTTAGTTAGTTATTTTATTAGTTTTTTGTTAGTTAATTATTTCATTTAGTTATTAGTTTAGTTAGTTTAGTTATTAGTTATAGTTATTAGTTATTATTTATTAGTTAGTTTTATTTGTTTTATTATTTATTTATTATTTTATTATTATTAAGTTTATTAGTTATTGGTTAGTTAGTTATTATTAGTTAGTTATAAGTTTATTAGTTAAGTTATTAGTTATTAGTTTTTGTTAGTTAGTTATTAGTTAGTTATTAGTTTAGTTATTATTTAGGTTTAGTTAGTTTTAGTTATTAGTTAGTTTTATTAGTTATTATTATTATTACTTAATAGTTTATTTATTATTATTATTTATTATTAGTTAGTTAGTTATTTTATTTATGTTTATTAGTTTTTAGATTTTAGTTATTTTTATTAGTTTTTAGTTTAGTTTATTAGTCAATTATTAGTTATTAGTTTAATTATTATTAGTTAATTAGTTTTTGTTTACTTAGTTATTTATTATTAGTTTTTAGTTTTTTTTATTAGTTAGTTAGTTTAGTTATTAATTTATTAATTATTAATTATTATTAGTTAGCTTTTTAGTTTAGTTATTATTAGTTAGTTATTATTAGTTATTAGTTTAGTTAGTTTTTAGTTTGTTAATTTATTTTATTAGTTATTTAATTTATTTGTTTAGTTTAGCTTTTTTTACTTTCATTTAGTTATTAATTATTTACTTTTTATTATTAGGTTTTTAGTTTTTAGTTAGTTTTAGTAATTAGTTTATTAGTTAGTTTTTAGTTTATTTTATTTATTTAGTTAGTTTTATTTTATTAGTTATTATTATTATTAGTTTCTTATTAGTTATTAGTTTATTAATTTTTATTACTTTATTATTTTTAGTAGTTATTAGTTTATTAAGTTTATTAGTTTAGTTTATTAGTTAGTTTTTAGTTAGTTTTAGTTTATTAGTTTTATTAGTTTTTTATTAGATAGTTACTTATTAGTTAGTTTATTAGTTTATTTAGTTGTTAATTTATTAGGTTTTTAGTTAGTTTAATTACTTAGTTTCATTAGGTTTATTATTAGTTATTTTATATTTTTATTTAATTTTTTTATTAATTTTATTATTTAATTATTATTATTAGTTATTAGTTATTAATTATTATTAGTTATTAGTTTAGCTTTTAGTTTGTTAGTTAATTAGTTATTAGTTATTATTTATTTTATTATTAGTTTAGTTATTAGTTTTTTCTATTTTATTAGTTATTTATTAGTTACTTATTAGTTTAGTTTTTATTAGTTATTAGTTAGTTTTTATTATTAGTTATTAATATTTTTAGTTATTTTTTAGTTAGTTTATTATTAGTTATTAGTTATTAGTTTTAGTTAGTTAGTTATTTTTTAGTTATTACTATTACTTTTATTTATTATTTAGTATAGTTATTAGTATTATTAGTTTTAGTTTATTAATTTATTAGTTTATTAGTTTATTAGTTTATTAGTTTATTAGCTTTATAGGTTTTATTATTAGTTAGTTTAGTTAGTTTTATTAGTTATTAGTTTAGTTTAGTTATTTATTTATTAGTTATTAATTTAGTTATTTAGTTTATTATTATTAGTTATTATTAGTTAGTTTATTTGTTAGTTAGTTTAGTTTAATTTAATTATTATTAGTTTATGATGTAGTTATTAGTTTATTAGATTTTAGTTTATTAGTTTTATTAGTTATTAGTTTTTTAGTTTTTTAGTTTATGTTATTATTAGTTATTAGTTTATTAATTAATTTATTAGTTATTATTTAGTTTTTATTAGTTTTTATTATTATATCAAGTTATTATTATTAGTTTATTATTATTAGTTATTAGTTTATTAGTTTATTATTATTACTTTATTAGTTTATTATTAGTTATTAGTTTAGTTTACTTTATTAGTTATTAGTTTATTATCTTTATTATTAGTTTTTTTATTATTTATTAGTTTATTAGTTAGGTTTTTTTAGTTATTATTAGTTATTAGTTATTAGTTTATTTAGTTTATTATTATTAGTTATTAGTTAGTTATTTATTATTAATTTAGTTTTATTAGTTATTTATTTATTAGGTTTAGTTAGTTATTATTAGTTTTAGTTATTAATTTATTAGTTAGTTAGTTTAGTTTAGTTAGTTAGTTTATTTAGTTTTTATTTGTTATTAGTTATTATTATTTGTTTTAGTTTTATTAGTTATTAATTTAGTTATTAGTTATTAGTTTTAATTTTAGTTATTATTAGGTTTAGGCTTAGGTTTAGTTATTACTTAGTTATTAGTTTTATTAGTTTATTATTATTAGTTTAGTTGATATTAGTTTATTATTATTAGTTACTAGTTTTATTAGTTTAGTTATTAGTTAATTATTAGTTAGTTGTTTATTTAGTTATTATTATTTGTTATTAGTTATTAGTTATTAGTTTGTTAGTTTTACTAGTTAGTTTTAGTTTTAGTTAGGTTTTATTATTTATTAGTTTAGTTAGTTTTATTAGCTTATTAGTTATTTTAGTTATTATTTATTAGTTATTTAGTTTATTAGTTTATATTATTATTATTATTATTTATTTTAATTTTTATTATTAGTTATTAATTAGTTTAGCTATTAGTTTATTATTTAGCTATTAGTTAGTTATTAGTTAGTTAGATTTATTAGTTTAGTTTTATTATTAGTTATTATTTATTAGTTACTATTAGTTAGTTTATTAGTTTAGTAGTTTATTTAGTTTTTATTAGTTTATTAGTTTTGTTTTTTTAATTAGCTAGTTTATTATTATTTAATTTTAGTTTTATTATTTTTTAGTTTTTATTAGGTTTAGTTTAGTTATTTAATTATTATTAATTAGTTATTAATATTTTTAGGTTATTAGTTTTAAGATTTATTAGTTATTAGTTATAATTTATTATTAGTTAGTTAGTTATTAGTTTTTAGTTATTATTATTAGTTTATTACTTTTTATTTAGTTTTAGTTATTTAGATTTTTATTAATAAATTATTTAGTTTTTAATTATTAGTTATTATTAGTTTAGTTAGTTATTAGTTATTAGTTTTATTAGTTATTAGTTATTAGTTATTACTTTAGGTTATTAGTTCATTAGATTAGTTATTAGTTTAGTTATCATTAGTTATTTAGTTATTAGTTATTAGTTATTAGTTATTAGTTTATTATTATTATTATTTGTTTATTTTAGTTTTATTACTTTATTATTATAAGTTATTATTAGTTAGTTAGTTAATTATTAGTTATAATTATTAGTTTAGCTTTAGTTAGTTATTATTAGTTAGTTAGTTATTATTATTATTTAGGTTTTATTATTGGTTATTATAATTTATTAATAGTTATTGGTTATTAGTTACTAATTAGTTTTATTATTATTGTTAGTTTTAATTAACAGTTATTATTAGTTAGTTAGTTTATTTGTTTTATTAGTTTAGTTAGTTAGTTTTTATTAGTTATTGGTTTAGTTTTTTTATTAGCTAGTTTATTATTATTATTATTAGTTTTATTTATTTATTATTAGTTATTAGTTTTTTAGTTACTTTTATTAGTTATTAGTTTAGTTTTATTAGTTTAGTTATTAGTTATTTAGTTTATTATTAGTTAGTTTTTTTGTAGTTTTTATTATTTATTAGTTATTACTAGTTATTATTTGTTATTAGTTTTTAGTTATTAGTTATTATTAGTTAATTAGTTTTAGATATTAGTTTATTAGTTATTAGTTATTTAGTTATTATTAGTTTTTGTTATTTAGTTCATTAGTTTAGTTATTTATTTATTTTATTAGTTTAGTTATTATAAGTTATTAGGTTTATTAGTTAGTTATTTTATTATTATTAGTTTATTAGTTTTTTATTAGTTTTTTATTAGTTATTAGTTATTATTAGTTATTATTATTAGTTAGTTATTTATTTTAGTTTATTAGTTATTTTAGTTATTTGTTTTATTATTAGTTAGTTATTATTATTAGTTTATTAGTTATTAGTTATTATTAGTTATTAGTTTATTAGTTTTTTTAGTTATTAGTTATTTTAGTTATTATTAGTTATTATTAGTTATTATTAGTTATAAGTTTTTATAATTTTTTATTAGTTAGTTATTATAGTTTTCATTATTGGTTATTATTAGTTTTAGGTTAGTTATTTAGTTAGTTAGTTATTTTTATTATTATTTATTAGTTATTAGTTATTAGTTAGTTAGTTTTAGTTTTTTATTTAATTTTTATTAGTTATTAGTTTAGTTTTTATTAGGTTTATTAGTTATTAGTTTTATTATTAGTATTATTATTACTTAGTTATTAGTTTTATTATTAGTTTTATTATTATTAGTTATTAGTTTTATTATTATTAGCTTTAGTTAGTTATTATTAGTCTTAATTAGTTATTATTTATTATTTATTACTTATTAGCTTTTAGTTAATAATTTAGTTATTAGTTAGTTTTTAGTTTATTATTTAGTTAGTTTTAGTTTTTATTATTGTCATTTAGTTATTAGTTTATTATTATTAGTTTTATTAGTTATTATTTAATTATTATTAATTTTAGTTAATAGTTAGTTATTAGTTTATTAGTTATTAGTTATAGTTTAGTTAGTTATTTATTTATTAGTTTTTAGTTATTAGTTAGTTATTTAGTTTTTTAATTATTAGTTTAGTTTTTTAGTTATTTAGTTTCATTAGTTTTAGTTAATTTTATTAGTTTTAGTTTAATTTTAATTGGTTTATTATTATTAGTTTTTAGTTTAGTTTTAATTGGTTTATTATTATTAGATTTTAGTTTAGTTATTTAGTTTTAATTATTAGTTATTATTAGTTAGTTTTATTAGTTAGTTGTTATTAATAGTTAGTTTTATTATTAGTTTATTTTATTAGTTAGTTAATTATTAGTTCATTTTTATTTCGTTTTTTTGTTATTATTTTAGTTATTAGTTATTATTTAGTATTAATTAGTTTTATTAGTTTATTAGTTATTAGTTAGTTGTTTATTAGTTATTTATTAGTTTTAGTTATAAGTTTTACTAGTTTATTTATTAGGTTTTATTAGTTAGTAGTTATTATTATATTTTTTAGTAATTATTATCAGTTATTATTAGTTTTTATTATTAGTTTATTTATTAGTTATTTATTAGTTTTGTTTTAAGTTATTTATTATTAGTATTAGTTAGTTTAGCTAGTTATTTGTTATTAGTTAGTTTAGTTATTAGTTTAATAGTTCTAGTTTTTTAGTTAGTTATTATTAGTTTTATTACTTATTAGTTTAGTTTTTATTATTTAGTTATTAGTTATTAGTTTGTTATTAGGTTTATTATTAGTTATTAATTATTAGCTTTATTCTTTTTTTAGTTTAGTTATTATTATTTAGTTAGTTTAGTTATTAGTTTAGTTATTAGTTATTATTATTATTATTATTATTTATTATTATTATTTTGGTTTTAGTTTATTATTATTTTAATTATTATTAGTTATTTAGTTATTAGTTATTATTATTATTTTAGTTATTTGTTTATTTGTTTAGTTAGTTTAGTTATTAGTTTAGTTATTAGTTATTAGTTTATTTATTAGGTTTTATTTGTTTTATTAGTTTTTAGTTTTATTAGTTATTAGTTTTAATTAGTTATTATTATTATTATTAGTTTTAGTTATTAGTTTAGTTAGTTTAGTTATTATTATTTAGTTTTAGTTATTAGTTTTAGTTAATTATTAGTTTATTAGTTAGTTATTTAGTTATTTATTATTTTTATTATTTAGTTTATTAGGTTTTATTAGTTATTAGTTAATTATTTAGTTATTAGTTTATTAGTTAGTTAGTTTATTATTTAGTTATTAGTTTATTAGTTTTTAGTTATTAGTTAGTTAGTTTTTTAGTTATTAGGTTTAGTTATTAGTTTATTAGTTATTATTTAGTTATTATTAGTTTTATTAGTTTTTATTAGTTATTAGGTTTAGATTAGTTAGTATTATTTAATTATTAGCTTATTATTTATTATTAGTTAGTTATTAGTTTATCAGTTAATAGTTTAGTTTTATTATTAATTTTTATTAATTATTAGGCTATTTATTTATTATTTATTAGGTAGTTTTTATTAGTTATTATTAGTTTAGTTTAGTTTATTTAGTTTTTAGTTAGTTATTATTAATTTAGTTATTTTTAGTTAGTTTAGTTATTTGTTTATTAGTTATTTATTAGTTTTATTTAGTTTTATTATTTATTATTTATTATTTATTAGTTTAGTTTTTTATTTTTTAGTTTATTATTTATTAGTTTTTTTAAGTTTTATTAGGTTATTTAGTTTTTAGTTTATTAATTTATTATTATTTATTTTATTATTTTTTTATTAGTTAGTTTTTAGTTATTATTAGTTATTAGTTTAGTTGGTTTTTATTAGTTATTAGTTTTAGTTATTAGTCAATTTTATTAGTTTATTTTTTATTTTAGTAATTATTATTAGTTATTAGTTTTATTAGTTTAGTTTTAGTTAAGTTTTAGTTAGTTTTAGTTTTAGTTTTAGTTATTAGTTATTAGTTTTTATTAGTTAGTTTATTTATTAGTTAGTTTTAGTTATTAGTTTTCTTAGTTTTTATTAGTTTTAGTTATTAGTTTTAGTTATTAGTTATTAATTAGTTATTTATTAGTTTAGCTTTATTAGTTATTAGTTATATTATTATTAGTTATTTAGTTAATATTTATTAGTTTATTTAATTATTATTAGGTTTATTAGCCATTAAATTTCATTTATTTATTAGTTAGTTAGTTTAACTTATTATTAATTGTTAGTTAGGTTAGTTTTAGTTTAGTTATTAGTTAGTTTATTTGTTTTATTAGTTATTAAGTTCAGTTTTTATTAGTTATTAGTTTAGTTTTTAGTTTATTAGTTTATTAGTTTAGTTAGTTATTTAGTTTTTAGTTAGCTAGTTTTTACTACTTATTAGTTCATTAGTTATTAGTTAATTATTATTTTATTAGTTTATTAGTTTATTAGCTTATTAGTTTAATAGTTTTTATTTTATTTTGTTTTTGTTTATTATACTATTAGTTTTAGTTAGTTTTTTTATTAGTTATTTAGTTTATTATTAGCTTTTAGTTTGTCATTTATATAGTTATTATTATTCTTAGTTAGTTATTTTTATTATTATTTTATTAGCTTGGTTAGTTATTATTATTAGTTATTAGTTATTAGTTTAGTTAGTTTATTTATTATTTATTAGTTTATTAGTTAGTTAGTTTTATTATTAGTTTGTTTTTTTAGTTTTATTTATTAGTTAGTTAGTTAGCTATTAGTTATTATTATTATTAGTTTTAGTTTTTTTATTAGTTAGTTTTATTAGTTTTAGTTATTATATTTAGTTTTATTATTAGTTATTTATTTATTATTAGTTATTAGTTAGGTTTAGTTATTAGTTATTAGTTTATTTTATTAATTTTATTAATTTTTAGTTTAATTAGTTTTATTAGTTAGTTATTTAGTTATTATTAGTTAATTATTTAGTTAGTTATTAGTTTATTTATTCTTATTATTATTTAGTTATTATTTAATTTATTATTAGTTATTATTAGTATTTTAGTGATTATTAGTTAGTTATTATTATTAGTTAGTAAGTTATTATTATTAATTAGTTAGTTATTATTAGTTAGTTATTTATTTAGTTTATTAGTTTTAGTTTTAGTTATTAGTTAGTTAGTTATTTAATTTATTAGTTATTATTTATTAGTTATTAGTTAGTTAGTTTAGTTTTAGGTTAGTTTTTTAGTTAGTTATTATTTAGTTTTTAGTTTTAGTTATTTATTATTTATTTTATTAGTTTTTATTAGTTAGTTTATTTAGTTTATTAGTTATTATTTTAGTTAATTTTAGTATATTAGTTTTATTAGTTATTATTAGCTATTAATAATTATTAATTAATTATTAATTTATTAATTAGCTTTTATTTATTATTATTATTAGTTAATTTAGTTTATTAGTTTATTAGTTTAGTTATTTAGTTAGTTTATTAATTTTTATTTATTATTAGTTTGTTTTTTAGTAATTAGATAGTTTAGTTATTTAGTTTTAGTTACTAGTTTAGTTATTAGTTATTATGTTATTATTAATTTTAATTAGTTTTTGTTATTATTATTTAGTTTATTAGTTTATTAGTTTAGTTATTATTAATTTTTAGTTAGTTTAGTTATTTAGCTTATTAGTTTATTAGTTTTATTAGTTATTTAGTTTTTAATTATTAGTTATTAGTTATTAGTTTATTAGTTTTTTAGTTTTTTTATTTTTTTATTAATTAATTTTATTTACTTAGTTTAGTGTATTAGTTTATTATTAGTTTATTATTATTAGTTTTAGTTATTAGTTTTGTTTACTAAGTTTATTATTAGTTAGTTATTAGTTTAGTTATCAGAGTTAGTTAGTTATCAATTATTAGTTTTATTAGTTTATTAATTAGTTATTATTATTTTTATTAGTTATTATTTTAGTTAGTTATTAATTATTTAGTTATTATCATTATTATTAGTTAGTTATTATTAGTTATTAGTTTAGTTTTATTAGTTTTATTAGTTTATTTAGTTAGTTTATTAGTTTTATTTTTTTGTTGTTAGTTATTAGGTTTAGTTATTTGTTATTAGTTTAGTTTTATTTATTTTTATTAGTTATTTGTTATTATTAGTTTATTGGGTTTTAATTTATTAGTTTTAGTTAGTTTTATCACTTATTATAGTTTGTTTAATTTATTTATTTTAGTTAGTTTATTAGTTTTTTATTAGTTAGTTTAGTTTATGATTAGTTTTTAGTTAATTATTAGTTTTTTAGTTAGTTTATTAGTTTAGTTAGTTATTTTAGTTTTAGTCAGGTTTTTATTATTTATTTTGGTATTATTAATTATTAGTTAATTATTAGGTGGTTAATTATTATTAGTTATTATTAGTTATTAGTTTTAGTTAGGTTTAGTTTTAATTATTATTTAGTTTATTAGGTTTTATTATTAGTTTAGTTTTTTAGTTAGTTAGTTATTCAGTTATTATTAGTTAGTTTCTTAGTTTATTATTATTATTATTATTAGTTTTTTATTGTTGTTATTAGGTTTATTATTAGTTAGTTACTTTTTAGGTTTTTATTAGATTTATTATTATTTTAGTTATTAGTTTTTGTTTATTACTTTTTTAGTTTAGTTATTTAGTTATTAGTTATTATTAGTTTATTAGTTTATTAGTTTATTTTAGTTAGTTTAGTTTTATTAGTTAGTTATTATTATTAGTTTTAGCTAATTTTTATTAGTTATTTAGTTTATTTATTAGTTTTTTTAGTTTTTTAGTTTTTATGGTTATTTATTAGTTTAGTTATTAGTTTTAGTTTTATTATTATTAGTTATTAGGTTTTTTATTAGTTTTATTAGTTATTATTAGTTAGTTAGTTTTAGTTAGGTTATTTATTTATTATTTATTATTAGTTATTAGTTAGTTATTAGTTATTAGTTTTAGTTATTTATTATTTAGTTTTCTTAGTTTATTATTAGTTATTATTAATTATTTTTTAGTTTTATTATTTAATATTATTAGGTTTATTAGTTAGTTAGTTTTCTTATTACTTTATTATGTTTTATTATTAAGTTATTTAGTTTTATTAGTTATTTATTATTAGTTTTATTATTAGGTTTAGTTATTATTTTTATTATTATTTAGTTATTATCAGTTTTATTAGTTAATTTTATTATTATTAGTTAGTTTAGTTAGTTTTTATTAGTTTTAGTTATTAGGTTTTAGTTAGTTATTAGTTAGTTTTATTTAGTTATTTTTATTAGTTTAGTTTATTAGGTTTTTTATTAGTTTTATTTATTTTTATTTAGTTATTTATTCTTAGTTGTTTTTATTAGTTAGTTAGTTATTTAGTTTTATTAGTTATTATTATTTAGTTATTATTTTAGCTTTTTAGTTATTTATTAGTTAGTTTTTGTTTTTTAGTTTTTTAGTTTAGTTATTTAATTATTTAGTTATTAATTTTAGTTAGTTTAGTTATTTTAGTTTTATTTGTTATTATTAGTTTTTTTAGTTATTTATTATTTGTTTTGTTAATTATTAGTTAGTTATTTATTATTTAGTTAGTTAGAAGTTATTAGCTTATTATTAGTATTATTATTATTAGTTATTAGTTTATTTATTATTATTATTATTAATTATTAGTTTATTAGTTAGTTATTATTACCAGTTATTTATTAGTTTATTAGTTTATTAGTTTTATTATTAGTTATTAGTTAGTTATTAGTTTAGTTATTATCATTTTATTAGTTTTAGTTAGTTGTTAGTTTATTAGTTTATTAGTTATTTTTAGTTTTTTTAGTTATTTATTTTAGTACTTAGTTATAATTTAGTTATTATTAGTTTTATTAGTTATTAGTTTATTTTTAGTTTAGTTAGTTATTATTAGTTTATTATTATTAGTTATTAGTTAGGTTATTTTAATTATTAATTATTTAGTTATTATTAGTTAGTTTAGTTAGTTAGTTATTATTAGTTAATTAGTTTTTAGTTCGTTATTAGTTAGTTTAGTTTATTAGTTTAGTTTAGTTAGTTATTATTATTATTATTAGTTTTTTTTGTTTACTATTATTTAGTTAGTTAGTTTTATGTTTATTAGTTAGGATAGTTTTATTAGTTTATTTTATTATGTTTGCATTTATTTTTATTTGTATGTAGGTTTATTTTTATTTTTATTTTCTTAAGTTTATTTATTTTAGTTTAAGTATTTTATTTTTGTTATTTTTTGGTTTATGTTTTTGGTTTAGTCTTAAGTATAGGTTAGTTTAGTTTTAGTTATTAGCTTATTTAGTTAGTTGTTAGTTTAGTTATTAGTTTTTATTAGTTATTATTAGGTTATTATTAGTTTTATTATTAGTTTAGTTAGTTTAGTTAGTTTTATTAGTTTTAGTTTTTAGTTATTATTGTTATTAGTTATTATTAGTTAGTTAGTTTTTAGCTTTATTACTAGTTATTAGTTATTATAATTAGTTGTTAGTTATTAGTTTTTATTAATTTATTATTATTAGTTAGTTTTATTAGTTATTTAGTTTAGTTATTTTTATTAGTTATTTAGTTTTTTTGTGTTTTTAGTTTAGTTTAGTTTGTTATTTAGTTATTAGTTTAGTTTTAGATATTTTATTATTTAGTTATTAATTGGTTATTAGTTATTAGTTTTTTAGTTATTATTGTTAGTTTTATTAATTTATTATTTATTTATTTTATTAGTTAGTTTTTTAGTTATTATTAGTTTATTAGTTAGTTAGTTTTTATTAGTTTTATTAGTTAGTTTTATTAGTTTTTATTTTATTATTATTAGTTATTTTTAGTTTATTACTTATTATTAGTTAGGTTATTAGTTTTTATTATTAGTTAGTTATTATTATTAGTTAGGTTATTTCATTAGTTACTAATTTTAGTTTAGTTATTTAGTTATTAGTTTTAGGTTTTATTATTAATTAGTTATTTAGTTATTTATTAGTTTTTATTATTTAGTTTATTATTTTAGTTTATTAGTTATTAGTTTAGTTATTAGGTTTAGTTTATTAGTTTAGTTTATTAGTTTTTAGTTATTAGTTTTAGTTATTAGTTTTATTAGATTTATTATATTATTATTAATGAGTTAGTTTTATTTTTTTTAAGTATAATTAGTTATTTTTATTATTATTTATTTAGTTAGTTTTATTTTATTTAGTTTAATTATTAGTTTTATTAGTTTATTATTATTATTATTATTATTATTTATTAGGTTAGTTTTTATTAATTATTAATTATTAGTATAGATATTTAGTTATTATTTCAGTTTTAGTTAGTTAATTTTAGTTATTAATTTTTTTGATTTTATTAGTTTAGTTTTTAGTTATTAGTTAGTAAGTTTAGTTTTTTTATTTTAGTTATTAGTTTAGTTTTTAATTATTATTAGTTAGTTAGCTATTATTAGTTTTAGTTTATTAGTTATTAGTTTTTTTAGTTATTGGTTTAGTAATTAGTTAGGTTATTAGTTAGTTATTATTTAGTTATTACTAGTTTTATTTAGTTATTAATTATTAGTTTTATAAGTTATTTATTAGTTAGTTAGTTATTAGTTATTATTATTAGTTTATTAGTTTATTATTAATTATTATTTAGTTATTATTATTTATTAGTTTAGTTAGTTTTTTAGTTATTATTATTTACTAGTTTATGTTATTAGTTTTTAGCTTAGTTATTTAGTTAGTTTTATTAGTTTAGTTATTTAGTTTATTAGTTATTTAGCTAGTTTTATTGTTAGGTTTATTTTTTAGTTTTTAGTTTTTATTAGTTATTAGTTTTATTAGTTTAGTTATTTAGTTTAGTTATTTATTATTAGTTTAGTTAGTTATTTTATTAGTTATTAGTTTGTTAGTTATTTAGTTTAGTTATTAGTTATTAATTTTAGTTATTTGTTATTATTTATTAGTTATTTCTTATTAGTTTTATTATTTATTTATTTATTTATTTATTAGTTAATTTTTGTTAGGTTTATTAGTTATTAGTTAGTTAATTATTATTAGTTAATTATTAGTTTATGATTAGTTTATTAGTTTAGTTTTTAATTATTAGTTATTTTTTTATTAGTTTAGTTAGTTTTTATTAGGTATTAGTTTTACTATGAGTTTTAGTTATTAGTTAGTTTTATTAATTTAGTTATTAATTTTATTAGTCTTAGTTATTATTTTTATTAGGTTTTAGTTATTAGGTTTAGTTAGTTATTATTTAGTTGTTTAGTTTATTAGTTTTAGTTTATTAGTTATTAGTTAGTTTAGTTTTTTGTTATTATTAGTTAGTTATTTAGTTATTAGTTTTATTAGTTTTAGGTTTAGTTTTACTTAGTTATTTAGGTTTTATTAGTTATTAGTTATTAGTTAGTTTTATTAGTTATTAGTTATTAGTTTAGTTTAGTTATTATTAGTGATTAGTTTATTATTATTAGTTAGTTATTAGTTAGTTATTATTATTATTAGTTGGTTTTATTATTATTATTAGTTAGTTTTATTAGTTAGTTAGTTAGTTTTAGTTTAGTTTTATTAGTTATTTTATTAGCTTATTACTAGTTATTAGTTTATTATTTTATTAGTTATTATGATTAATTTAGTGATTAAATCTATTAGTTGCTTATTAGTTATTTTTAGTTTATTATTATTAGTTAAATATTTTTATTACTATTAGTTTATTAGTCAGTTATTAGTTTATTAGTTTTATTAGGTTTAATTAGTAGTTATTTATTTATTAGTTAGTTTATTTTAGTTAGTTTTATTATTTAGTTTTTATTTTATTAGTTTTAGTTAGTTACTAATTTTAAGTTAGTTTTATTAGTTTAGTTAGTTAGTTTTAGTTATTATTTTAGGTTATTAGTTTAGTTCTTTATTATTAGTTATTCATTATTTAGTTTAGTTAGTTAATTGTTAGTTTATTTTTTATTATTAGTTATTATTAGTTTATTAATTATTAGTTAGTTAGTTATTAGTTTATTTAGTTTATTAGTTATTAGTTATTTTGGTTTAGTTATTAGTTTAGTTATTATTATTAATTATTAGTTATTAGTTTAGTTATTATTAGTTATTAGTTTAGTTTTATTAGTTTTAGTTAGTTATTTATTTTATTAGTTAGTTTTAGTTAGTTATTAATATTAGTTTTTATTTAGTTAGTTATTAGTTTTAGTTATTAGTTAGTTTAGGTTATTAGTTCATTTTATTAGTTTAGTTTTAATTAGTTTTTAGTTAGCTTTAGTTATAGTTTTAGTTATTAGTTACTAGTTATTAGTTTTTATTAGTTGGTTTATTAGTTAGTTAGTTTTAGTTATTAAGTTTTTTAATTTTATTAGTTTTAGTTATTAGTTATTAGTTAGTTATTTATTAGTTTAGTTTTGTTAATTATTAGTTTAGTTATTATTAATTATTTAGTTATTAGTTATTAGTTTATTTAGTTATTATTAATTATTAATTTTAGTTTATTAGTTTTACTAGTTATAAGGTTTAATTTTTATTAGTTATTAGTTTTTTTAGTTTAGTTATTAGTTTAGTAGTATATTATATATTAGTTGGTTATTTACTTTGTATTACTTATTAGTTTATTAGTTTTTAGTTAGTTATTATTTTATTTTTTTTATTAGTTTATTAGTTAAATAGTTTTTAGTTTATTTAATTTTAGTTTATAATTTTATTGGTTTTAGTTAGTTAGTTTTATTAGTTATTATTAGTTATTTAGTTTATTAGTAGTTTTTAGTTTGTTATTTATTTAGTTTTATTATTATTAGTTAGTTATTTTTATTATATGTTTATTAGTTTTATTAGTTTATTAGTTTATTAGTTTAGTTAGTTATTATTATTATTTATTAGTTGTTAGTTTAGTTAGTTTTATCATTAGTTTAGTTTATTATTTGTAGTTTTATTATTAGTTTAGTTATTTAGTTTAATTTTTTTAGTTTTATTTATTAGTTAGTTAGTTATTAGTTATTATTATTATTAGTTCTAGTTTTTATTTAATAGTTAGTTTTATTAGTTTTAGTTACTAGGTTTAGTTTTATAATTAGATATTTAGTTATTATTAGTTATTAGTTAGGTTTACTTATTAGTTATTAGTTTATTTTATTATTTTTTAGTTTAGTTAGTTTCATTTGTTAGTTATTTAGTTATTATTAGTTAGTTATGTAGTTAGTTATTAGTTTATTTCTTATTATTATTAGTTAGTTATTATTTAGTTTATTAGTTATTATTAGTTAGTTATTATTAGTTAGTTATTTATTTAGTTTATTAGTTTTAGTTATTAGTTAGTTAGTTAGTTATTTAGTTTATTAGTTATTATTTATTAGTTATTAGTTAGTTGGTTTTAGGTTAATTTTCTTAGTTAGTTATTATTTAGTTTTTAGTTTTAGTTAGCTATTAGCTTATTAGTTATTAGTTATTTTATTAGTTTTTATTAATTAGTTTAGTTAGTTTATTAGTTATTAGTTTATTTAGTTTTAGTTTATTAGTTTTATTAATTATTATTAGTTATTAGTTATTATTAGTTAGTTATTAGTTTATTAGTTAGTTTTAGTTTATTATTATTATTAGTTAGTTAGTATAGTTATTTAGTTAGTTTATTAGTTTTTAGTTATTATTAATTATTATTTTAATTATTAGTTTAATTATTAGTTATTTAGTTATTATTAGTTTTAGTTATTTATTAGTTATTAGTTATTATTATTAAGTTTATTAGTTTAGTTATTATTAGTTTTTAGTTAGTTTAGTTATTTAATTTATTAGTTTATTAGCTTTATTAGAAATTTAGTTTTTAATTATTAGTTATTAGTTTATTTATTTTTTAGTTTTATTATTATTATTATTTATTAGTTAGTTTATTTAGTTAGTTTAGTTTATTAGTTATTTATTAGTTTATTATTATTAGTTTTAGTTATTAGTTTAGTTTAGTTTATTAGGTTTATTATTAGTTAGTTATTGGTTTAGGTATTAGTTTTATTTAGTTATTAATTATTAGTTTTATTTAATTATTAGTTTTATTAGTTTATTAGTTAATTATTATTAATTTTATTAATTATTTTTTTGTTAGTTATTAGTTATTTATTTAGTTATTATTATTATTATTAGTTATTTATTTATTTTTATTAGTTAGTTTTATTAATTTTATTAGTTTGTTTAATTAATTTATTAGTTTTACTTTTTAATTATTAGTTATTAGGTTTAGTTATTAGTTATTAGTTTAGTTTTAGATATTTTTATTAGTTATTAGTTATTATTAGTTTATTAAGTTTTAGTTTATTAATTTTAGTTAGTTTTATTAGTTATTATAGTTACTTTAGTTTATTTAATTTAGTTAGTTTTTTAGGTTTAAGTTTATTAGTTTTTATTAATTATTTAGTTATTTATTAGTTAGTTATTATTATTAGTTTATTTTAGTTATTTTATTTTATTAGTTTTTATTAGGTCTATCATTAGTTTATTATTATTATTAGTTACTAGTTTAATTAGTAATTTTAGTTATTATTTATTTGTTATTAGTTTAGTTTAGTTCTATTATTTAGTTATTAGTTAGTTATTATAGTTTTATTAGTTAGTTATTGTTATAATATTATTATTTATTAGTTAGTTATTAGTTATTAGTTATTAGTTTATTTATTATTTAGTTATTTAGTTTAGTTTAATTTATTATTAGTTTTTAGTTATTTATCAGTTTATTAGTTAGTTTATTAGTTTAGTTATTCAATTTAGTTTTAGTTAGTTTTTTTATTAGTTATTTAGTTATTATTAGTTATTAGTTAGTTATTATTATTAGTTATTTTAGTTAATTATTAGTTAGTTAATTATTATTAGTTAATATTAGTTATTAATTTTAGTTAGGCATAGTTTTAGTTAATATTTAGTTTATTAGGTTTTATTATTAGTTATTATTAGTTTAGTTCTTTAGTTAGTTAGTTATTTAATTACTATTAATTAGTTTTTTAGTTTATTAGTTATTAGTTAATTTATTATTATTAGTTATTAGGTTTTTTATTAGTTAGTTAGTTTTTAGGTATTTATTAGTTTTATTATTATTTTAGTTATTATTAGTTAGTTATTAGTTTAGTTAGTTATTTTTTTTATTAGTTATTAGTTTATTAGCTAATTTATTATTACTAGTTATTTATTTATTTTACTATTAATTATTAGTTAGTTATTAGTTAATTATTATTAGTTTATTAGTTTTAGTTAGTTATTAGTTTATTAGTTTTTTTAGTTATTAGTTTTATTAGTTAGTTATTATTTAGTTATTATTAGTTTAGTTAGTTATTATTAGTTTATTATTATTAGTTATTAGTTAGATTATTTTAGTTATTATTAGCTAGTTTAGTTAGTTAGTTATTATTAGTTAATTAGTTTTTAGTTAGCTATTATTTAGTTTAGTTTATTAGTTTTAGTGTAGTAGTTATTATTATTATTATAAGTTTTTTAGTTTTAATATTATTTAGTTAGTTAGTTCTAGGCTTATTAGTTAGTTTATTTTTATTAGTTTTATTTTATTAGTTATTATTAGTTTATTAGTTTATTAGTTATTAGTTTTAGGTTTAGTTAGTTATTATTAGTTTAGTTTATAGGTTTTTATTAGTTATTAGTTTAGTTTTAGTTATTTATTTAGTTATTATTGGTTAGTTATTATTAGTTATTTGTTTAGGATTTTATTATTAGTTATTTATTAGCTATTAGTCTAGGTTATGTTTTATTAATTAGTTATTAGTTATTAATTTATTATTAGTTTTAGTTATTTAGTTATTAGTTATTAGTTATTATTAGTTATTATTATTTAATCTTATTATTAGTTTTAGTTAGTTTAGTTAGTTATTATTTAAATAGTTTAATTATTTTTTAGTTTATTAATTTATTAGTTATAAGTTATTAGTGTTTAGTTATTAGTTAGTTATTAGTCTAGTTATTAGTTTAGTTGTTAGCTATTAGTTGGTTAGTTTTATTATTTTAGTTTTTTATTTATTAGTTATTAGTTACTATTTCTTATTATTTTATAATTAGTTATTATTTTTTAGTTATTAGTTATTTAGTTTAGTTTTTATTTATTATTTTATTAGTTTATTAGTTTAGTTTATTTTTATTAGTTATTAGTTTTTATTAGTTATTTATTATTATTATTATATTAATATTATTAATATTATTATTTGTTTTAATTATTATTTATTAGTTTAGTTATTTATTAGTTTTATTAGTTATTAGTTTTATTATTTATTAGTTAGCTTAGTTTTTATTTGTTAATTTATTTAATTATTAATTACTTTAGTTATTTATTGTTAGTTATTAGTTATTATTAGTTATTAGTTTTTTAGTTTTTTAGTTTAGTTAATATTATTATTAGTTATTATTATTAGTTTAGTTAGTTATTTAGTTATTAGCTAGGTTTTAAGTTTATTAGTTTATTATTATTAGTAAGTTATTGGTTTATTAGTTTTAATTACTTATTTATTTAGTTATTATTAGTTATTAGTTATTTAGTTTTTAGTTAGTTATTAGGTTTAGTTATTAGTTATCTTAGTTAGTCAGTTTATTTAGTTTTATTAGTTTTTAGTTATTTATTAGGTTTAGTTATTAGTTATTTTAGTTAGTTAGTTTATTTAGTTTTATTAGTTTTTAGTTATTTATTTTATTATTATTAGTTATTATTTATTAATTATTTACTATTTATTTGTTATTAGTTTATTTGTTTATTAGTTATTATATTATTATTATTATTATTATTATTATTTAGTTATTAGTTTTATTATTAGTTATTATTATTAGTTATTATTTTTTATTTTATTAGGTTTAGTTTAGTTTTTTAGGTTTATTTTATTATTAATTTTAATTGCGTATTAGTTAGTTATATTAGTTTTGTTATTAATTATTATTAGTTATTTTTATTAGTTATTTAGTCTATTGGTTTATTTATTATTTATTTTAGTTATTATTAGTTATTAGTTTTTTAGTTTTATTATTTTATTAGCTATTAATTTAGTTTTTTTAGTTATTTTATTATTAGTTATTATTTTATTAGTATTAGTTAGTTGTTTTGTTATTTAATTAGTTAAGTTAGTTTAGTAATTATTATTATTTAGTTTATTAGTTATTAGTTATTATTAGTTATTAGTTTTTTATTGAGTTATTCAGTTTTATTATTAGTTATTAGTTTATTCATTTTAGTTAGTTTTATTATTTATTTATTTATTGTTATTATTTAGTTATTAGTTAGTTTTTATATTTTTGTTAGTTTAGTTATTTATTAGTTAGTTTTATTTATCATTAGTTTTTGTTTAGTTTTTTAATTTTTTTATTTAATTATTATTATTAGTTTTATTATTTATTATTATTATTTATTAGTTATTAGTTTATTATTATTTAATTACTTATTATTTAGTTATTTGTTGAGTTATTATTTAGTTATTATTAGTTTATCTATTTAGTTAGTTTAGTTTATTAGTTAGTTATTAGTTTTAGTTATTAGTTTAGCTATTTATTGTTACTTTTATTTGTTTTTATTAGTTATTTTTTAATTAGTTAGTTTATTATTAATTTATTTATCATTTATTTAGTTATTAATTTAGTTATTTTATTATTTATTATTAGTTTATTAGTTTTATTAGTTTTATTATTAGTTTTTAGCTAGTTAATTAGGTTTTTAAGTTTTTTAGTTATTATTAGTTATTAGTTACTATTAGTTTAGTTATTATTATTAGTTATTAGGTTTAGTTATTAGTTATTATTAGTTATTA
This sequence comes from Cymbidium sinense, assembly GCA_021442155.1. NCBI lineage: Eukaryota > Viridiplantae > Streptophyta > Magnoliopsida > Asparagales > Orchidaceae > Cymbidium > Cymbidium sinense. The sequence goes on along the minus strand of JAKCPB010001940.1, from coordinate 1,888 downwards.
GTTATTATTAGTTATTAGTTTATTAGTTCTTTAGTTAGTTTGTTTTAATTTAGTTTATTAGTTTAGTTTTATTTTTTTTAGTTATTTAGTTAGTTTTTAGTTATTAGTTTAGTTATTATTATTATTTTAGTTATTAGTTTTTTTTTTAGTTTTAGTTTTATTAGTATATTATTATTAGTTAGGTTTAGTTTTATTACTTTATTATTAGTTAGTTTTTAGTTTTAGTTAGTTTTAGTTAGTTATTAGTTTTAGTTCTTAGTTTAGTTTAGTTTTTTAGTTATTAGTTTAGTTTTATTATTAGTTAGTTATTAGTTTTTAGTTATGTTTATTAGTTTTATTTAGTTATTAGTTAGTGAGTTAGTTTATTATTAATTTAGTTATTAGTTATTAGGTATTAGTTTTATTAGTTAGTTTAGTTTAGTTATTAAGTTTTAGGTTTTAAGTTAGTTTAGTTAGTTTTTTTGGCTATTAGGTTTTCTTAGTTTTTATTAATTAGTTAGTTTTTATTAGTTTTATTACTTTAGTTTGTTAATTTATTAGTTTAGTTTTAGTTAGTTTAATTAGTTTAGTTTAGTTTTTAGTTTAGTTTTAGTTTTTATTATTAGTTTTAGTTATTAGTTATTTAGTTTAGTTAGTTAGTTTTTATTAGTTATTATGTTTAGTTTTATTAGTTTTATTTAGTTAGTTTAGTTAGTTATTAATTTAATTAGTTTATTTTATTAGTTATTTATTTAGTTATTTATTATTAGTTATTATTAGTTATTAGTTTTCTTTATTATGTTTTAATTTTATTAGTTTTATTATTAGTTTATTAGGTTTAGTTTTTAATAGTTATTTACTTTTTTAGTTATTTATTTAGTTTATTAGTTTATTAGTTATTAGTTTTATTATTAGTTTTTAATTATTTTTAATTAGTTATTGGTTTTTTGTTTTATTAGTTATTAGGTTTATTAATTATTATTATTATTATTATTAGTTTATTATTATTATGTATTATTAGTTAGTTATTAATTTTAGTTTTTACTTTTATTAGTTTTATTAGTTATTAATTAGTTTAGTTTTTTTATTTTATTATTACTTTTTAGTTTATTGGTTGTTAGTTTTTAAGTTTTATTAGTTATTAGTTTATTAGTTTTATTATTATTATTATTATTATTTTATTAGTTTTAATTTTATTAGTTATTAGTTATTAGTATTATTAGTTTATTAGTTATTTAGTTTTTATTATTTGTTTTAGTTATTAGTTTATTATTATTATTATTAGTGAGTTTTTTTTTGTTATTATTAGTTATTATTTTTATTATTAGTTTTTGTTATTTTTTAGTTATTAGTTTATTTTATTAGTTAGTTTTAGTTTAGTTATTATTTATTATTATTAGTTAATTTTTATTAGTTATTTATTTATTAGTTTAGTTATTAGATTTTAGTTATTATTATTTATTATTAGTTTAGTTATTTGTATGGTTATTATGTTTATTTATTATAAACTAAATTAAACTAATAACTAATAATAATAAACTAATAAACTAATAACTAATAATAATATCTAGATATAATAACTAAAACTAATAAAAACTAAATAATAACTAATAATAGCATAAACTAATAAACTAAAAAATTAATAAAACTAATAAACTACAAGCTAATAAAGTAATAACTAAATAATAACTAAACTCATAATAATAATAATACTAATAATAATAATAATAATAATAACAATAATAATATAATTAATAATTATTATTATTATTATAACTATGTTATTAATATTATTGTTAATAATAATGATAACTAACAGCCAAATAAAGCTAATAAAATGGTAACTGGCGCTAATAATAAATAATAAAGCTAACTATTTAATAAATGGAATAAAATAACTAATAGTAAC